>LGSN01000417.1:0-30178 GCA_001314375.1 Phytophthora podocarpi | reverse complement strand
CAAGTGCAGAACTCCCTCCGCTCAGCCCAAGCCTCGCTTCCAAGACCTCAACACCTTTGTCAGTCTGGTCCTGCAATCACCATTTGCGTTATCCCGTTCCCTATATGATACACCGCGGTTTGATTGATTGGATATTTGACAAGTTATCCTGGATACTACAGTATTAATAGTACTGGTATTCACAAACCACGTTACCGATGGATGATGCATTTATCTCCGAGGTGGGGGATTTCCTCACCTCGTGTGAATTGCCAGCGCCCTTATCAATTCAAATACGTCACGATATCGACGGTATCAACAATCATGACCGAATCAAGCGCAAGTTCACTGCCCGCACCCGCCACAGAATGTAGCTGGAGCGACAGTGTTCCGAATGTGAGAAACTTGGACGGGAAGTCGGAGAACTCAAGAGAAAGCTGATCAACGAGCGTGCCAGATTGCTGTCCTTGTCAAGGTAGAGCATGGTTGCTAAACGGCAGTTAGAGGCACGATTGGTTGCGGAGGCACGGCGGAGGAGGTTGCGTTCTGTTGTTGTGGCTGTGATAACTGAATACGGAGAATAATCCGCGAAGCCATCATGAATGATGGCCTTAGACGTGAAAATCGGATACGAGATTGGTTTACGCGCGAACAAGAATACCACTCGAGGAATTCGACACCAAGTTTTACCAAAGCAACGCCAACGACTTGAATGATCTTTATGCCCAGACCGACACGATATTTCATAACTGTGGTAGATAATCAGCAGGGAACCTCGACCTAGAATTGGAGAGAGCTTCGTGAAGCGGGTAGCTTCCAGTTTACGTATTCGGAAACAGTACCGTTCATTCGATTTCGCGAAGACCTGCGATCTTCTTTGGCGCGTATCAAACGTCCCTCACCGCCACGAAAGCCGATAATTCTTTGGTGACGTAGACGACTCTGAGGACATTATGGCGATCAAGTTCCGCGTCGTAATGACAAGGGGATCCAAGTCGATTTTGCAACGAACAATCGTCCGGCGGTATCTCGAATGGTGCTCAGTGCTGTAGTATAAGCTGCATAATGGGTTTAAAGTTATCGTACGTACATTGAATGTAAAACAACACGAAATCTTCACTGTTTCAGCCGTGTATTCCTCTCTTTTACTTGGACGTATTCAAGTATCCGCTTCCGTATCATTTCTAAGCAGTTTTTCTAGCTTACACGCAATTGCACTAGCATTTCTAGTGCTACCGGTAGCTTCAACCACCATGCCAAAAAACCGCTTTGCCGCTGGGTCACTCTTATCTGCCGCTACACCACTGAAGTTCATCGGTATGTATCGAGCAAAACGCCTCAGTAATGACCCACCTGCTGTTTCAGTGGACGGAGTTAACGAACTCCACCCAATATCATCCGCGTGCATCCCAGCGAAAATTCCTTCTCCCTCGGCAAATACTCGCCACATCCTGGTAACGACGGTTGATGACACGCAGCAGCACGGACACATTACTGCCGGACTTCAGTCGGGTACTAACCCGATATGTGGATGCTACGGTGTTGCCAGGGTCTTCCATCCCGTCGTAGATCTGTTGGTCTCTGGTTGATGAAGTGAAATTGTACGCGTCAAAGTACTGCAAGCCTGCTCGAAACCAGACAGGAATTTTTGCTTGTCGATGTACTGGAAGTAGCTTCTGTCAGTCTCATGATTTTGCTCATGCGTAAATGTGTCACAACGCTCGTCCATCGAGTCCAGTCCACAGCTGTCGAGCACCTCATCAATCTGAGCGTAGGCAGCATCGAATGTGTTGGCTGACGTCCTGTAGAATTCGATGTCGAATGACTCAAGTCGAAGTCTTTCGTGCTGATAGTGGTTCGTGCTATCGTCTTTTCGCTCCAAAGTGCCAACGTTAACGAGTTGGTTATGAGCTAGGCTCTGGTATACCTGAATCAGAGCGGCCTGCGCTGAAACTGCTGCTCGCTGCCGGTTCTCGGACGCCAAACGAGCTTCCAATTGACACATTGTGACCATTCTCCACCCCGACATTGATAGTTGTCTCCTGGGCTCCTTAGCTAGTTTTATCTTGAGCTCTTCCACCTCCTGTTCCAGTCTTTCAAACGCTCCGCTCGTCGCCGCTTGCCATTTGACTTGATGTCGAACACATGGTCTCCGAGTTAATTGTCCGCCGGATATGAGTCACTCCCCGAAATCGGCGACTCACTTGTGTCGTCGTCGTATACTTCTTGCTTTGACGAGAGCGTTGATACGTCGTACGAGTTCAAGAAGGCTTTCCACCTCGGAGAGAAACACGGCATCTAGCGCCATCTTTGACTTGTGTTTGCCAGAATCGATTTTGTCATGTATGAGCCTTAAACCTGTTTGAGAAAGCGACTACGCGCGCGGCACAAGATATCGCGAAATCGTATGACGGGTGCACGGATAGTGCACAGATGCTGTCGCTGTACTTTAGGACAGGCAAAAGTTTTGCCTATCCTAAATTTTGATAGACACATGTAACGCAGGACTTCGCAAGACGTTGACAGCGTGGGTTGGGCACCAAACAAATCCGCAATAACCAGTTTCTTGGATATCTGGGTAGTTTCTTCGCCATCCTCGCGTACCGACTCAAGCATTATGCCTTCACTTCAAGCGTGTGCGTTGCTATAACACATCACTGAAGTGGAAGCGCATCGGGGTGTCGTAGGTGCAAGCCTTAGAGTGATAATTGCCAACCTAGTGACGGGGTAATCACGTCCTATCCGATTTCGGCGGCGCGTATGCCGCTGCTCACCCTTCGCTCTCCATGAAAGATCCCCACATATACACCATGCGATCATTTCTCAAGTATCGACGGGAAATGACGCGTTGCAGTGCTGGGGCGGGTAGTGCAGCAAAACTTGAAAGCTGCAATATTCTCGGGACCGTCCGCTTGATCGAAAACATGACGATCTTCATACGGAACGCAGGACGAAGTTATTATACGCCCGCTGAAAAACTCGTAGAACGAGCTCGATCATCTTGAGGTCCATAAGCACAATTTGGCCCACCCCCTGTCGTTGTTGTGGTGCTTCACAGTGCTTCTGAAATAGCTGGCGGTGCACTGCTGGAAGCTGAAGCCAGCATACGACGCCGCTCGCGCGAGTACCAATGATTCTTGGTGGCATTTTCACACCGCCCAGGCAATTCCTCAGCAATCAAGCCCCACTGCGTCGAGTGCTTTTCGACGGTCTCGGTCAAAATTGCTTCTTCAGCTGTCGTCCACGGGGCCTGTCATGAGCGAAGTTATCGTGAGAATGCAGCCTTGCGAGCCACGACGCCAACTTGGCACCTACCGTGTTGATCGACAGGTCCAAGTGGTTCAAGAACCGCTCGCGGCACTGGTTTCCACCTCGGCCAGACAAGAACGCTGCAACCTACAAAACAAATAATCCCAGTCCCGTGTCAGCACCTCAACCAAAAGCAATGCAATCAAACACCTCACCTCCGTCCACTTGCGCCCGATCTCCGCCACCTTCTTCATCAGCACTCGGTCCTCACACTCCGTCCACGTTCCTTTTCCTTTCACCACCTTGTCGTCCAACGTTCGGTACCATTGCTGCAGGCACTGCAGGTCCGTCCGTCCAGGCAGCTGCGACGCAACAAACAGCCAGTTCCTGGCCCCATGCGTCTCCACCAGCGACTGCAGCTTCTCCTTCTCCGCAACCGTCCACCGTTGCGGCGGCGCTCTCCTACGTCCCTCCGGTCTCTTGTCCGCCGCTCTCCTCGCCAGCATCAGGCAGCGATTCTTGACATTCTCGGCGCTTTTCCCACTGAACTCCTTGGCCATTTTCGTCCACTGAGACCTCATTCTGCGCTGCAATTGCAGCAGCTTCTGGTCGTCCTGGGCGCTCCACGCACTCGACGCTATAAGCGACGGCGCCAAGTGATTCACGAACCTCTCGCGGCACCGTTTACGGTCTCGCGCAGGGAAATGCGTCGCGATTTCGCTCCAGTTCCCTTTGCCTAATTGTTGCACTAATTCTCTGAGTTTATTATCCTCTTGTGCCGTCCAGGACGAGTGTCGTGCAGTAAGATCTGTCCGTGGAGTGGACGTCGACGACGAGCTCGTACGTGGGCTACAGACCACCGCCGACTGTCGTTCTTGCTGCGCATTGGCCAGACGATCCCCGCGCTGAATCAGACGCTCGATGCGCTGCTGCTTGGTCCCTACGTCGCTCGCCGCAGAGCTCACAGCGGACTTCACTTCAAAGTCGTCTGAAGTGTCCTCCGCGTTCATGCGTCGTACGTCTGGACAGAAAATATATCTCGGTCAAAATATAACGCCAAATTTACAAGCGACATTCATACGACATTATCTCGCTTCTGAACCATTGGCTGGCGAGCACCCCACGCCGCTGCTGCCGACCGGCCCTCTATCAGCTCACTCAGGAATCTCCACGAGAAGAAGGACAATGGCTACTAACATCTCGAAGAAGCGCAAATTCGTGGCCGACGGTGTGTTCTACGCCGAGCTGAACGAGCTGCTGCAGCGCGAGCTGTACGGCGATGGCTACTCTGGAGTAGAAGTGCGCGTGACACCCATGCGCACGGAGATCATCATCCGCGCCACGCGCACGCAGGAGGTGCTGGGCGAGAAGGGTCAGCGCATCCGCGCGCTCACGTCGGTCGTGCAGAAGCGTTTCAACTTCCCGGACGGAGCCGTGGAGCTCTACGCCGAGCGTGTGACCAACCGCGGTCTGTGCTCGCAGGCCCAGGCTGAGTCGCTCAAGTACCGTCTTCTCGGCGGCCTGGCCGTGCGTCGCGCCTGCTACTCGGTCGTGCGCTTCGTCATGGAGGCCGGCGCCAAGGGCGTGCAGGTCATCGTGTCGGGCAAGCTGCGCGCCCAGCGTGCTAAGGCCATGAAGTTCAACGAGGGCTACATGGTCAAGACCGGTAACGCCTCGCTGGAGTACGTGGACACGGCTGTGCGTCACGTGCTTATGCGCCAGGGTGTGCTCGGCGTCAAGGTGTCCATCATGCTGCCGCACGACCCCACGGGCAAGCAGGGCCCCAAGCGCGCGCTGGACGACGTTGTCACCATCCTCGAGCCCAAGGAGGAGGTCTACCGCCCGTACGTGGAGCCCACGACGCCCGTGGTGCCTACTGCTGCCGCTGTCCCGGCTGCTGCTGCTGCTGCTGCCCCCGTGGACCCGGTGTTCCAGCCGACCGCTTAAGCTTGTTTGTCGCTAGCTTAATTAATCCTATCTCGTAAGGAAAATGTCCTTCCTGAACCATACACAACGTGGAGTTATCCCTTTGTCTGCCGATTGTATTGCGTATTGGTCCATTTTTGACGGTTATGAATTGGTGTCCTTGAGGATATTTTATTTCTAGATTGGATGGCGGAGGACGCACCACGTCGCGAGGCTTGTGCGAGGTGCAGACGACCGCCTCGTGTGTGCTACTGCGCGTGGCTGCCGGATGAACGGCTTGCTACGGGGCTGGCGCATGTGTTGGTGCTGCAGCACAAGCACGAGAAGCGACGCCGTGCAGCAATCTCGTCCGTGCCGGTGCTGGCTCAAACACTGGAGAACGTGACGCTCGTGACGGTCCACGACGACTGCGACTGCGGCCCCGGCGTGAATGATGAGCTCGATGCCTTGCTGTATGGCGGGGGAGGTGGCGACGACAGGTTCGACGCAGCGATGGTGTTGTTCCCGGACGAACATGCTCAGTCGCTAGACGCGACGCGTGGTGGAGTGGAGAGTACTGGTAGAGCGAAGCGAGTGCTGCTCATTGTCATCGACGGCACGTGGAAGGAGGCCAAGAAGATAGCACGGCGGAACAGGGGGCAGTGGGAGCAGGCTGCTAGAGACTGGGAGGCGCGAGGTGCTAGTCTCCAGTACGTTTGCCTGGACAGCGAGGAGAGCGGGGATGCAGCTACTGCTCCACCGAAACGGAGCATCTACGGCGACTTGAGGCAGTGAGGATATCGGTCAGCGTTGAAGGAGCTGAGCTGGACTAATTGATGTGGTGTGGTGTCTACAGAGAGCCGATGGAGGGCTGCATGTCGACGCTGGAAGCTGTGGCGTCGGCTTTGGTCGTGCTAGAGCCCAAAGAGACTGGTCGTCTCGTGCACGACTCGCTACTGCATGCCTTCAAAGGGATGGTGTCCATCCAGGAGCAATTCCAGCAGCGTGGGCGAGTGGCCAAGCTGGAGCAGTACGGGGGCATCTCCAAGGCCGAAGCTGTCGAGACCAAGCGGCTTGAGCTGCAGCGTCAGCAGCAACAGCGCAGCGTCAACGCTATCACTACTGACATTGACACTTCGACGCTCGTCCAGCGTGAGTACGTCTTCTACACGACCCACACGGACTTCCGACACCGCCAGCAGCTCACCCAGCAGGTCCTTATCATCCATTTTCGTGCTGTTTACATGTAGATAGCACTACTAACCCCTCAACAATGTTTCCCATTGAACAGGGCGACGTGGTCACTTGCACGTACGACGAGGCGAAAGAGCGCTGTACCGAGCTCAACCGTGACCGGAAACGTGGCCAACGGGTAGCCATGCTCCCTCTCGACACCTTTGAGAAGCATCTCCGACAACCTCACGACGAATAACGGTCCACCATTCCAGATGAAGCAAATAAGACGCGCGTGGATGACCCCAGCGCTTTCAAATGGAGCCGGGGCTCGTGGAATTTTGGGTCCATGCCACTCTGCGAGTCTCAATGCCTTCCATGGGGGTCTTCGTCGGCAGGTGGTGAAATGTCCGGACGTTTGACACTGGATGAGCTGAGCCCACGAATGAGCAGAGGTAGGTTGGTTGCTAGAGTCATCGACGAGAGTTCAATCAAGTGTCCTGTTCATTCTCGAACGACCATGACTCTGCTGCTGGTGATCTCTCTCTTGTTGTTGAGCGGTAGCTCGTCCACCTTCGCGACGAAGTCGAAGGCGGTCGCGTTGTACGAAGACAGCGAGTGCTCGACGACGCCTTTAAACATACAGGTCTCCAATTCCTCGTCTACCTGTAAAGAGCAGAGCTGCAGCTCTATAGCTTTCGGCGGCGACACGTACTACTACAACACGACTTGTATCGACTCGGACACCCACACGTTCATCGCAGCGGCATTCTTTGGTACAAGACACATCGTCATAGACCAATTCAGACAGCCCAACTGCAGCAGCGAGACTTACACGCAAACGCACGCCCTGCAGGACAAAAGCGACTGCGTTCCATACGCGATTGCCTCGATTTCAATGGCACAAAACGCCTCGACAATCGCTTCGATACTGGATGACGGATCAGTGAATATGCTGTTCTTCCCTGCCACAAACTGCAGCGTCCAACCTCAATCCACTGCCTTACCGGACAAGACGCAGGTGGCGGAGCATACGTGTTACCAGGCCAGCAAATTCTACACCAGCATCGACGTCACTAGCAGTAGCAGTAGTTCCAGTACCGAGTACGTCTCTGCTTCTAGCTGGTACACCGATAGCGTCACGTCGAGTTCGTCTTCAAACACGTCGGTAGACCCCCAATCCGTTACTGCTAGTAGCGGACAGGGTCTTCGCGGGGCGTCGGTCATCGGTGCTCTCTCCGTAGCTGCGATGTTGCTACTCGGGATCGTCGGATTCGTCGTGTGGAAATGGCGATCTAGTAAGCGGAGGCTGCAGCTCGCAAGAAGCACCGAACCGAACGATAGTGTGGCGATGCTGGAGCCCGACGACATGGTGTTCATGTCCAAGCCAGTGAGTGGCCGCACGTTCCTTCCTCAAAGCAGCAGCACGTGCTCGACATTCCGAGAGCAGATCACTACCCGTTCGTTCGCTCCTGCTCTCTCCAGCTTCGGCTCGAGTTATCAACGTTCAGGTCGCACATTCGTGCCGGGATCAAGTACGAGCTCGACATTCCAGGGAACGACGACGATGAATCGTCCGTGGGAAGACGATTTCGTCGTGGCAGCTCGTATCCCTCGTGACAAAGTTGTCGTCGTTCAACTTCTGAGTCGTGGAGGCTTTGGCGTTGTCTACTCGGGAATCTACAATGGCCGACGTGTTGCTGTGAAGATGCTGCTGCCCGAAACGCGTCGCAGTATTTCACATGTTGTCGACTTGTTGGCAGAAGTGAAGATGATGGCGTCGATGGAGCACCCGCACATCGTCGAGTTCATCGGCGTAGCTTGGGACTCGCTCACCAACATGTGCGTCGTGTCGGAGTTCATTGCTGGAGGTGACTTGAAGGCGTTGCTGAGTGACTACGAAGAACAGGATCATCCCATGGGCTTCAACAGAGACAAACTCAAGATTGCGCTGCATATCGCCCACGCACTGACGTACATGCACTCACTGGAGCCTCCAATAATCCACCGTGATCTCAAGTCCAAGAACGTCTTGCTGAACGAAAGGCTGGATGCTAAACTCACGGATTTCGGAACCTCCCGAGAGCGCGTGAACGAGTCCATGACTGGCGGTGTTGGAACGTGCTTGTGGATGGCTCCAGAAGTGATGGTCGGCGACAGGTATGACGACAAGGCCGACATGTTCTCCTTTGGGGTCGTGCTATCCGAGTTGGACACGCACGCATCGCCGTACTGGCATGCCAAAGACCCCACTGACTCCAGTCGACAGATGCCTGAGCCAGCTATTCTGCAAATGGTAGCCACCGGGAAGCTCCACGTCAAGTTCTCGAAAGAAGCAGTCAAAGCCGTCGTGGAACTGGGCAATGCCTGTGTCTCATTAGACCCGAAAGCACGGCCGACAGCATCAGAGGCGCTTTATAAACTTCACACGGTATTAGCAGACGACGTCGAAAGAGAAGGCGTTGCTGGTCAGTAGGACATTTTGCATGTGAATGCGTCAATAAATACATCGTAGCAGTAGTCAATCTCATGGACTTACCACCGTCAGAGCCCTTACAAACGTTGCTACAGTGGTGCAACTAATTGCAACGACAGCATTCCGTTAAAGTGCCTTCGAATATCCTGATTCACAAGGTCGAGCACGTGATTGAAGCCGCGCTTCAAAAGGTCGGTGAGCTCCGCTGGAGTGGATGCACTGGAGCATTTACGGCGAACGAAGCGGAGCATCCGCAGGGCCTGGTCAAGTGTGCGATTCTCCACCTCGACCAAAATGCGCGAGTAAATGGCATCGAAAGCAGCCGACTGTGCTCTGGTGTTGCCAGCTGGACGTTCATCATCACTTTCAGTGTCGAGAACCGCAGATTGAAGACTCTCGACAAGATTTGCATACAGGTCTTCTATAGATGACAACACAACTGTTGTCGGCTTCTTCTTCATAGCTTGATCAGGACTGGTATCCGATGGAACTTTGGGTCTTGGAATCGGAACAATCGTTGAAGTGGGTTTGCGCTTCTTCGCGTATCGATCGATCTCTCTGCGAATCGTGAACGGGAGCGAATGATAAACTTCGGAGTCGACTTGGGACATTCGGATGTCATTGAGCGCGTCTTCCTTTTTCGGTTCTCCGCTTGAGGCTTGGACAGCACGCGCAAGTCGGCTGTTAGACTTGGAATCAAATATGTTTCGTGCCGGGTGTCTTCGTCGTAGTGGGGCTTTTCCATTGGTCTTCCGTTTCGGAGGAAGCTGACGGTTTGTATGGACGACAGTCGTAGATGGCGGGCCTCGACCATACGAAGCCAAGATTTCTCGCTGAAGCTGCTCAGGTAACTCTTCCAGCACCCCCATATTAATTTGCGAAAAGGTTGTAGCTGTAAAATCATTCCTACCCGTATTCGCTCCCGGCCCGTCTTCAGTTTTCGCCTCGCCTTCCTCTCGTTCACTTGCGGTTAGCTCCCGCGGTGGGTGCGACGCAGGTATAATTCCTGATTGTTGCCCAGAATCTTTCAGCCACGCCTTGAAAAGCTGGCCACTTCGCTTGTTACTGCTTGGGGCATCCGAAACCAACTTTGTTGCCTGCACTCCAACTCCTCGAAGCTCTTCGCTCGGAAAATTAAATTGCCGAAGCAGTTCGATGCAAGCCTTGCCAATCACAATCTCGTCGTCTGTTGCATGAGCCAGCACGTGGCTCTTGGAGAAGTTATCGCAAACACCATGGCCCATGAACTTTGATGGCTCGACAGGCGCACCTTCCGCCCGTTTCTTAATCAGCAGCGTTAGGCATCTTGTCCGCACCTTCAGGTTCCGAAGACGGTGACTCAGCTCCTCGCCCAGCGCTACCAAGAACTCAGTCGCGTCTTCCCATTTCTCGAAACGAATACCAAAATTCACGACTGCTGACACGCTCTTCCGCATCATATTCGACTCCATAGACAACGGGCGGACATCGCTACCTCGGGCGAAATTAAATAACATTTCGCCCGAGGCTTTACCGAGTGATTGCACGAGTTCGCCTTTTGTCATCGAGACTAGTTGACGAACATCCTCGACTCCAAGAGCTTCGAGTTTTGCTCTTGTCTTGTACCCAGCTCCAGGCAAGTCGCGGGTCTTGAGCGATCGCATGAATTCTTCCGCCTGGCTCGGGTCACCGATCTGGAAGATCCCATCCGATTTTGCCTTCTTCGAGGACAACTTCGCAAGAAGTATATTGAAGGACACACCCACACTGGCAGCACACCCAGTTTGCTCGAAAATCTCTTGACAAATTGTCTTTGCCTTCTCCATCCCATTCGTTCCTTTTGCAAACTCAAGGAAAGCTTCATCACAGCTGACCGCCTGCACGTACGGGGTATGCGAGAAGAAAATATCGTAGATCTGGAACGACACGCGCTGAATGGGGTCAAACTGGTAAGGCAACACCACCAACTCGGGGCACAACTCCTTTGCAGTCTGCATGAACATCCCTGCACCGACTCCTTTTGCGCGCGCCAAGTAGTTGCATGACGAAATTTCAGAAGAACCGGCATTTCCCGAGTGAGCGACAGCAACTGGCACCTTCTCCAGCTCTGGGCGACCTCGTACTGCTACAGCAACGAAGAAGCAGTCCATGTCCACGTGAAGAATCACCCGATCGCTCGACGAAGCCGGTGCTCTCGTCACCGCGCCACATTTATACTTCGCTTGAAACTCGGCCGCTATTTGCTGGAACGTAGCTCTCCACGTGCCAATGTGGTGCAACCTAGACTTGGCGAAGAAGTGGCGCACGAACTCCGGACCATCTCTCGTTGAATTCGTCCGCAACTTAGTAATGCTCTTTCCACTCTCCACTGGTGGCGGTGGAGACACTGGTGGTTCCTCCAGCTCATCCAAACCGTCTTCCTCCTCATCATCATCGAAAGCCAGGATATCCGGTTCATCATCATCTTCGCTCGTTGAGCTCGTGGCATGTTTAGACGCTGGATCGGCAGCACCAGCACTCAGTGCCACCGGCTTGCCTTCAACTTCAACAGCTGGTCTATCCTTCCCCACCAGCCGGACAGTTGGAGAGCTCACTGAAGCTGGCAGTGAAGCCGACCCAGACAAACTGAAGATGCTGCTCTGTGTAGGATCTGCGAAGCCTGCGTACAGGAACTGCTGCACCGGCAGCAATTTCTTCTGCTCGATGCTGTGCACGATCCAGTCTGGATGCACCACCGGCAGCGGCTTCCTCGCCTTCCTACACTCGTTAGAATTGTTCACACATTAGTTAGTAGAGTTGCAGCAAAGTGCAACTTGTCACTTCAACTTCAACTATCACTTTAACTTGCTCACTTAAGTTGCAGTAACTTGGACGCCGGCAAATGTGTGGCGATAATATGCGTCACTTGACTGGTGTCGTAGTGCTCGAAACCGCCACCATGCAGCAACATAAGCTGGCGAATCTCCTCTTTACTAGGGACTGTATACCCGTCTACGTATACATGCACGCCCTGGAAGATCCCCACACTTTTCGACGCGGGCAACGCCGACGCAAAGCTCTCGTTCTGTCCACGCAGCTTCTGGATCTTGTGCGATATGTACACGCCGAAGCTGCCGTCATGGTGCTCGCCCACGCGCTTCCTGTCAGTCCCATCGCCACCGCCTCGGCGTCGCATCAGACTGCTTAGTCCTCCTTGTTTTCAACCAATCAGTCATCACTTTCAACGGCGGTACGTGTCAACGTTTTCTTATTCGCTTAAAACCACTATCAATCAACCAATCCCCTTTCCTACTCCAAAACACAATATCATCCAATCAAACCGCCCATAGCGATATGCACGTCAGCTCGTCTACCCGCCGGTCATTCGCCAAAGTGACGCAGTAGCCAAAAGAGCTCCTGGCCACCACCCAACTAACACACTTCAATGGCCCCAATCACGACGACTCTGAGCACCAGCGACCACGACCTGCTCCCCAGCAGCGAATCCTACCTCCTCCAAGCTTCCGCGGCTAAGAACTCCATGCAGAACTCCACCAGCAGCAGCTCAGCAGCAGCAGCAGAGCCGTCGCAGTCCAAGGAGCAGACGCTGGCCAAGCTGTCGATGACGCTGCCGTGTCGCTCGCCAGACGACTACGTGGAGGACAAGGAGAAGCTGCAGAAGATGGCGGCGGCTGTCACCACCTTGCTGGAATGCATCGGAGAGGACCCGCAGCGCGAGGGACTCGTCAAGACGCCAATGCGCATGGCCAAAGCTTTGCTCTACAACACGAAAGGTTACGGCCAGAGCCTGGCCGACGTGCTGAACGAGGCCGTGTTCGAGGAGGACCACGACGAGATGGTCATCGTGCGGGACATCGACCTGTACTCCATGTGCGAGCACCACATGGTGCCGTTCACGGGCAAAGTGCACATCGGCTATATCCCCAACGGCAAAGTGCTGGGGCTCAGCAAGCTCGCTCGAGTGAGCGAGGTGTTCTCTAGACGTCTGCAGGTGCAGGAGAGACTGACCAAGCAGATCGCGAACGCTATCATGGGCGTCATTGAGCCCAAGGGCGTGGCGGTCGTCATTGAGGCCACGCACATGTGCATGGTCATGCGCGGCGTGGAGAAGAGCGGGGCGAGCACGGTCACGAGCTCCGTGCTGGGGGTATTCAAGAGCGACCCACGCACCAGGAGCGAGTTCATGTCTCTCATCCACAGCAGGAGATAAAGAAGATGGGAGACGGACGATACAGGAAGGAGGGAAGGACGTTCGTTTGCTTCTCAGAACACAAGAAAAGAGAGAGACAACAACAGAGTTTGAAGACTGCGGACAGAACGGACCATGCATTGCACATGAATGGATGTCGCAACGGCGTGTGCTCGGCGGAGTCAACCAAAGGAGCGCGGACAGGAGATAGAGGGCCACCACTTTTGCTTTATGATGCCGAGAAGACTTAGAAAATACGCCCTTCCGACAGGCGCGCTTGTTAATAATGCTGTGCTTGGCTTGACTGACGCGTGGTGTTAGCTGTTTGTCGTGGCGGCTGTAGTGATTGAAAGAGAATGCAAGTGTGGGGGTGGGTGGGGTGCTGATACACGAGTCCTGATGACAAGCTACAGCGACGCAAGTCAAGAGTAGTTGGAGTCCACAGCCTGGATGAAGGAGAGGTAGTTGACGTCGTTGGTGCTCTTGCGGCCGTCCCGGTGTGCGAACTGGTGCGTAAGTGCCTGGACCTCTGCTGGTTTCAAGGACACATGCATCATGTCGAGCACAGCAGCGAACTGGAACTTGGTCACGTGGGTGACGTTGTTATGGTCGTAGTCTTGGAAGTACGGCTTCATGTGCAGACGGCGGTGGTTCACTTCATTGCGAAGTCTCTCGAGGACGCACTTCATGGACTCGTCCAAGTCATCCTGCTGCTGTTTTACACCAAGTCCGGCGGTTGTTGAGGCTGACACGCCGTGAGAGAAGTCCAGCGTCTCCAGGAAAGCTCTCCAGTCGATCTTGTCCGGGTTCTTGGCTGAGCGGAAGTGCATGCTCAAAGTCTGGATGTCGGCTGCGTCCAACACGCACCCACTGCGGTTGAGTGCCGTGTGGAACTTCGCCACTGTGATCTCTCCGGAACGTAACTTGTCGCCCTCCACGATGAATTCTTTCAAGCGAATACGCTTGGTGCTAAGCTGACGACGCAGGTCTGCGAGAAGCTGCGATAGATCAGCTGCACCCGAGTGATTTTCTCGAGCCCTCCGCTTATTTGCGTCGTTGTTCATGATGCCGCTTTGATACAATTCCTGCCGGAACGCAACACTGCCAGGCAGAACTAGATTTCGGACGTCTTCACTGGTAGCATTGTTCGTGTAGCCTCGGAGGATCTGAAGTGCTTGGAGGAAGGCTCGGTAGTTGACGTCGCAAATGGAACTCAGTGTCGCACTCGCACCGATTGCTGCCTGCTCACGGAACTTGATAAGCAACAGCCGTGATTCCGAAGCTTGAGCTGGCAACAGAGAGAACATCGACAACACTCGCTCAAACTTCGTTGCAGAAACGAACCCTTGCTTCGAGCGGTCGAAGTCTTCAAATGCCGGCTTGATCTCCATCCGCTGACGGTCGATAGCCCGCTTCATCGTCAGCATGATTCTCTTTACTTCGTCCTCCTCAGCTGGAGTGAGGTCTTTATCAATGACGACGCCTCCAAATTGACCCTCGCGAGTCTCCAGACTTCTCAAATCGTGGTGCGGCTTCTGTTCCAGCCCCTTCATAGTGAAGACGTTCTCCACATCATTCACGAAAGCTTTCCACGCGATCCAGTGCTTCCCCATGCTGTCGACCTCTTTGCACGCGTATTCGTCACCAATAAGCGACATCTCTTCTCGAGACAGAAGAAAGCCCGCAGCATTTAATCCTGCGCAGAACTGAGTTGCTGTGATCTTACCATGACGCAGCTTGTCGAAGTCTCGGTAGTACTCTTCAAGACGAATGCGATCACGCTTGATTGTCTGCTTGATGTAGCGGATGAGCATGGGCACCGTACGAACGTGCGTTTCGGCTGTAGTCTCCTCAAATGTGTCGGCATGGAGCTTCGCCGGTGCAATGATCTCGGATACGACACCACCTCGCGAGGACGGACGGCTACTGGAACGCTGGTTATCATTTCCCCAGTTCTCAAGATCGTAGCAAAAGGTGACGTAGTTGACGAAGCGTTCTCCGTGTGAACTCGAGTATCGTTGCAATAGTGCCCGCCTTTCACTCTCCCCGTTCAGCGTGAGCTTGAACATGGCCATCACACGAAAGAACTGATCAACCGTGATGTGCTCACGTCTGCCCTTATCGAAGTCTTGGAAGGTTGGCTTAAGCAACACGCGCCGGGTGGAGCAAAACGTGTGAAGGCGCTGCATCATTCCTTGGTGAACGGCTTCGTCTACATCGGTCAAGGAACCACGCATTGCCCGTGAGCATTTGTCGGCAGTCGAGTGGTTTGTAGTCTTGGTAATTGTAGCAAGGATGTCGTTGAAGTTATTATCCTGGAGCACTTCGAGATTGGCTCTCCCGTCGATGTTATTGCAGAACCGAATGTAGTCCACCTTCGTAGTGTCCAAGCTTTTCACGGTCCCGTATTTCTGAACCAGCAGCGTTAAATCGTTTTCGTCCACGACAGGAAAGCAAAGCTTGACACAGCGTCTGAACTGAGCCTCTGTGCACTTGCCCGTGCGTAGCTGATCGAAGTCGGTGAAGAAGTTTTTCGTGCGGATTCGGTCGCGCAGCACTAGCTCCGAAAGCTCTGCCTCAAGTTCTTGGACTGCGTTGGAGTGGAAGCCGTGCCCTGTCCCTCCTGGAGCTGACAAATGACGTCTCTCCGGTGAGCGGGGCTGCGCCACCTCGGTTCCAGCACCAGTTGCCCCCGGGCAGATGTCAAAGTGAAGTGCGCGGTAATGCACATCCAGTTTGTCGCCGTACGTCTTCAGTAGAACGTCCATCTCGTTGGAGGATAACACCACAATGTCCGAGATGTCCCTGACAAACTGCGGTCGAGTCACCTTGCCAGCGTTACTTCGGTCAAAGTCGTGAAACACATCCTTGAGCACGATACCCTTGTTCATCACTGCTGCAAAAAGCTTCTGCTTCACGACTGTAAGCGTGGCCTCTTCTGCTACCGTCAGTGGTTCAAGAGCGAAAGTCTTAAGTGTTTGAAAGTCGCTGTGAAGACTCGACTGGAGAGTAGGCTTCGCCTCAAGCCCTTTCACCGTGAACACCTTGTCCATCAAATCGCAAAAGCGTCGATAGTCAACGAAAGACGGGTCATCCACAAATCGGTACTTCGCGAGGAGGACGTTAACGTCAGCGGTGGACAGATGAAGACCACTCACGTCCAGTGCACGCTTGAACTGCTCACACTTGATCTTCTTGACTCGATGGATGTCGAACGTCTTCATGAACTCTTCCAACCGGATGCGGCGCTGCTTGCATAGCACGCGGATCTTGGCCTTCAGCGACCGAAATTCGGGAGAGCTGTGCATCTTGTCCTAACGTCTAGGTAAAAGCTGGCAATTAACTTCCGAGAGCTGAATGACGCAAATTTGCAGTAGCTACGCACACGTCTGCACGAAGAATGTAGCCGAACCGTTGTCCCCAGCTCATGAGCATACGCATCAGCAAAAATAGCGGCAAAACACCCACGCGAAAATAAAACCTGGAAACACATCCGTTCATAAGCCTTATTTAGTTGTACGCATCAAAATTGTCACGCTTTTCAGTTAGAGTCGTGATCCACAGCAGGGATATACTCTGAAAACCGAGCGGCCTTCGAGATCTTGATGTCAGAGTACGGCGCAGCTTGCTCCACGTCTACGTAGTCCAGAGTCTTCAGCTGTAGGAGCTCGAAGAACAGTGCGGCTGCTGTTCGTCGGTCTTGAGTCTTTTTAGTGAGCTGCTTGTACGTGACCTCCTCCTTGTTGTTAAGCGACTTCCGCAGCACCTTCATCACCTTCACGGTGTGTGGGTGCCACTTGTGCTGGACAGTCGAAGCCTCAGCTTGGTCGGTAGCGCCATTCGCATCGCTTCGAATGTCATTCACGGCACCTAGCTCAATATCCACGTTCAAATCTTCCAGTTCCTTATCTTCAGGCTCAAACGGTGCCCCGATGTCGTAGTCTGGAAAATCTTCATCCAGGCGTTCACTGAAAAGACAATCGACAAATTGTTGTCAGCTGGAGGAAAACAAAGCCGTATCCTGCCACAATTTTACCTACGGTTCGGTTGGGCCCATGTCGGCAAACTCGAAATGATTTTCTTCGTCGATGTCATGCAGTATAGAGCCATCGCACGATCCTGTCGTCACGTCCAAGCCAGCCTGAACAGAACAAAGCGATTGTGAGATGTTGCTTCAACTGCACAACTGTCATACCAAGACAACAAAACGTACCGAGTTCGAACTCATGCGCGAGTTCGCACTCATACGTCGAGTCAGCTCAATATCCTCCGCTTGGTTCGACTCTTTCTGCTTGGAACCGAACGGGAACTTCCGCTTCTTCATCGTGACCTTAAACATGCTTAGCAGCTCATCCGACAAGCTGAGCATGCACGGTCGGGAAAACATGTCCGCTCCAGTCTGCAAGTCGAACTCACTCTTGCTTCCAGTAATCTTATTGTACGTGATTTCTCGCGTGCGGGTGATGTCGGAGGTATCCTCCATTCCCTGTTTCAAAAATGTCGAAGTCAGCTCCGTGACGCTGTCACGAGCGATTTTCCTCTTCTTCTTGGGTCTGTTTGTCTCCACTTCCACATTAGCCAACGCGGCGTCCAGCGACGCGCGCGTCGAGCCATTGATGCTGAAATTAATGTCCGCGCTGAAATCTAGAGTCCCGCCGCTTATATTCACCGGGTCTTCAAGCGGATTATCAATCTCCATCGCATTGTCCGCAGGCATCTCGAACGACGCGTCGTTGAACCCAAACTCTGGCTGCTCTCCATGCACCAGCAACGAGCTCCTGTCCATAGATTTGTCTCTGGCATTCATGATCCCCGAGTCATCCAGCGGCAACATGGGTGCATCAGCTTCACGTGCCACTTCAATGTCACTGACAGTGCTAATATCCAGTCCAGAACTGCCAAAGTTGTCGTCCAGATCGAACGCCTGCCAGTCTCCCCCATCTCCACCACCGAAAGAGTCTTCCATAGCAATTACATCTATAATACAAATAAAAAATAACAGATAATTAGTTTAAAAACACACACACACACAAACATCTTCCCCACCTCTCTCAGCAAAGCCGTTCTCCTCTCGAATCCTGTCCAATGGATCTGCCAGAGTAATATCCTGGCGTCTCGCCATCGTCTGGCTCGACGCAGCCATCCATTCGTCCAACGACGGCACAACAATTGCCCTAATAAACAATAAAAGCAATAAGAAAAGTTAGTCTCTCAATAAATAAATAAATAACCTATCCACCTCCACCACATTTTTAAAATAGCCACCTACTCGACAGAATACGTGACTTTGGCCTCGAACTCGCCAAAGTTGGACACATTGATGGCGTGTGGCGCCGCTTGTTGATTGGTGGCGGGCAGGTCCACAACTCCGGGGCGGAAGGCCAGCTTAATCTTCACCAGGGCCTCGCTGCAGTCCGAGTACAGATATTTCACCTTGCGCGAGTAGATGCGCACGACACCCAGCAGCAAGTGGCCCGACACACGCAAGGCCAGCGGCACCTGCGGGTTCACGATGCTCTGCACGGAGCTGTGGATGTCGGCGGTGAAGATCTGCTGCTTGTTGAGCTTCTTGTCCCAGTGGGCGGCCAGCCAGATCTTGCCCAGAGGACCTTTCTTGGCCAGGATGATCTGCGAGTAGAACATGACGACGCTCTCTTGTTCCTGTTGCGGTGGGGCAAGTTGCCGACTGAAATGGCGCCAAAATGCGGCAAGGTTCGTTTAAGTACGATCGAGATATAAAGGTTAACTGAGAAATTGTATGTGGGTGTGAAATGTTGTTTATTCTGTTGATTACAGTACTGCTGATTATGAGAGACTTATCAATTGCGCATCGTATCAAGCCATAAGATCTGTTGTTGACGTTAGAATCGTTACAAAGCGGGTCGTGTGTCGTTTCCAACATTGATGTGAAGTGGCTGCAGAGACTTTGTGGCAATTTATCATGGCTACAGTTACAGTAATGCATTTCGTTTATGCAGCCATCTCAGTGAGCATGAGCCAGCAGTAGTTCATATGCCACTAGAATCTCTTTGAAAATGCTTTCTGCTGCGGGGTCTGGGTTGCAGTCCGGATGCCACTCGAGTGCTTTGGCTCGGAACGCGTCCTTCACTTGCTGTTGTGAGAACGAAACCTTGTTGAAGCCGTCAGTCGGCGTCGCATTGATGCCGAGTGTCTCCATCGCTTGCCCGATATCTGCCTCGCTAGCTGCGAACTTGCTCATGTCGTCGCCGTCTCTGTGTCGCCGTTGGTGCTTGGTGCGGAACTTCTTTGGGTCGAAGTTGAACCAGTTGAAGGGGCAGGTGCTGCACGCCACGTCCCAGCCGCATAGCAGACAGCAGAACTCGAGCTGCTGCCGCTGCAGCGCCGAGTGCGTGGAGACGCTCGAATGCTCCGTCTTCTCATCGCGCTTGGTGCTGCTGTGCACCACGCAAGAGCGACTCAACTTGGCCGAGGTGGTGGTGCTGAACGTTCGACTGGGGGACGCCGCGGCGTGCCGCAGAACGCCGCGGGGAAGCATTTCGAAAATGCGAATCATTGTAAAGCCTCGCCAATGAGGCGACCCACAAGAAAATGCGCGTATAGTGGATGTATACACAATGTGTATAGTGCTTCAGACGCTTGTGTGACATACAAGTATGTTCCAAAAACAGAAACCAGATACGGTATTTGTTAACGTGCAATGCGTGGAGGCCAAGGCAATGCCTGCAGATCTAGATCAGGGACAAGTGCCTAGAGGTCGGGGTATTTGTGTACACTATCCGATAGGGTTCTTACGCTTTCTACATGTAGTCGTAAGAGGCATTTCCCAGTTGCCTCGAAACGTACGCTAGTCTAGTTTTATCCCCCAACAACTTGAAAAACAGCATCATCTTGTAAAAGATGTAGCCCAAAATGTAGGCCGGGGTAACCCCCAACATCGCGAATACATCGAACTCCCTGATGTGGTATCGAAGCGATGATCTCTGCTCAAAGAGACGTTAGTCTGGGTAAGCTGATCCATCAGAGAAAAGGCTCCGGGCACGCAAGAGTAAAGCAAATTAGAAACAAGGAGACTGACGTTTTTAACTGTGGCGATCGTATTTTGGCTACGATAGATTGATAGATCGATTGATGGATTGGTTACCGATATTAGCTTCAAATTGTCTTCGATAACTGGCCTGACGAAAGTCCTCTTCTCGTTCAATCCTGAATTCGCCGCAATTGGAGATATGAGAACCGACATGTAAGGTAATTCGCGTCGCGATAGCGTTCGAAGGCCACATCATCACCGTCACGATGGAGGGCTACGAGACTGCTAACGAACTCAAAGAGCATGTCAACGACCAGATGCAGTATCCAATTCCAGCAGAGGAGTTGATTCTTTTTCGAACGAAGAGGAAAGACCGCGAGTGGTTCAAGACCCGTGACAGCGACTACCAACTTCTCAAAGCAGGCGATACTCCAAGCGAGGTCTGGGATGTTCTGAACAAAGCAGGCAACGTGATGGATGCGCACTCCATGGTGCGCAAAGAAGAATTCGGGTTTCGAGGCGTATTCGATCTCAGGCCCTTCGAGATTCATGTTTTCGCGCTACTTTCACAGTACCGCGAACGCTCGAAAGGTAGGTTAATTTGTGTTGGCTTGCGGTGCCTGTTCAATTACCTCTAATGTATATGGGTGTGTCACTGCTGGTGGTGGTGCTGACATCCTTGGTTATGGTGGATGAATCTGTAACGAGTCTGTTATCTTGCCCGACTCGTTGGGCATATCGTATGGCCCAAGTGCTGTGCCGCGCGTTCGTATAATCTTCCGTCGTATGGCTTCAACACCGTGATGGCCGTCGGAGACCTACTTGATCCCCGCGCCGGAACGTTCACCGATGTGTACGCTCCTACTTTATTTACTCAACCTCGATTTACTCAACCGCTAATAGGCAGCTAGCCTCAATGCCAACTGCTATCAACTCGCTTCTCAACCTCGACTGCCCACACTAACCGTACTTGACCTGCAATCAACTGCTCCTACGCGTGCCCGCCGTGCTTATATGACACACCCCATGACGCGAACCTCAAGTATTCAACGTCCCGGCCGTTGCCACCTCCCACACTACGTGCTGCACAAGCACCGCTGTTCGTCAGACTCGTCCGGCTCGTCGTAGGTCTTCTCAACCGTTCCGTTTGGAGCCGTGCTCCGATCTCAATTCGTTCCGCTTGGCCTATTCGCTGGCCGTCTCGCGCTTCCAAAGTCCCTGTCTCTCAAGTGGCGAGTTCGGAAGTGAGTGCTCGCACACTTCGTCAGCACCACTCGCTTCTCCACGCTTCGACGCCCAGCTTCCCTTAGGCGTCCCACCGTGCATCAATGTGCCTCATCTTGTTCGTCCGTGGCCTCACAGCCGCTCAATGCTTCGATTGTGACCCTCTGAACGAAGATCGCCTCGTTCTCAGCTGCTTGACAGGTGCTCTGGACTGCTGGCGTGTCTGCCGACTGTTCTTTCGCTCCCGCCAACACACGCACCGTCACTGATCTGTTACAAATCATTAGTAGTCAAGCAGAAGGAGATGGCGAATAAGTTTGGCTCTGGTCAGTCTCCGCTTACATCGATCTGGCAGTGGTTGATGTCATGTGCCCGCGTATCGGCTACTTCGTCCCATGAGAAGAACCATAAACCAAGAAATTTTCTTTCCAGAGGAGTGCTGGGAACCTGATTCTACTATGTACCAGCCAGACCAACAGAACAATTAAGCTCAAGAGAAGGAGAGAGATCACGCACGAGAAGCCAAGTGGCCACGAGAAGCACAGGCGACATCGCCTCCAACTTTGAGACTCAAAGTCAGCTCCTCCTCCTCAAATAACTCGGGCCACACAATTGTTGTCAGCTACTTGTCCTAATCTCCTCTCTCAAGAGTGCGATAAACGTCGTCAATTTTCGGGGCACCCGTAGTCGAAATCGTACAGCAATTCAGCCAAAGAACTCAAGAATTTCCAATATAGTAATTCGGTGGACTATCGTATCCAACGCCAACCTACGATGAGGGAGCTCCACTAACACTTGAATCTCTTTGTGTCTAGGCTGGAAGCGCAGTCCAAAGCATTCTGGCGTACTCCTACGTTGCTATCCTATCCACGAGTGCTCCATCACCAGGCTTCTGCCAGATGGGCGCTAGTACCCATCTACCCATTTGTGTTCATAATATGAACATATTGTGGGCAGCTTCAGATGGGCATTCCGATACAAATCCAATTGGGCACTCTGCAAGTATATAGAAAGATGTATTGGTGCATCATGCGTAAAGTGGGTATTTCTTCGTTGCGTTCACATACCTTCCTTTGCGACGCGCGTCTTCCTTGTAGAGTTCATCAGAGGAACTATTAATAGATCGAAATACTGTCTGACTTGGAGCTCCCCCTCCATTGCGTAGTTACTTAGACGGCCTCGGTGCCTTTAACCCGCTTCAGCACACTAAAATCCCCTTCCACGGAGTGTGTTCCTGGCGAAATGCTGGCTAGACCAACTACAAAGGCCGCCACTAGGTTAAATTCTCCTTTCGTGTTAGCAGTTTTCCACGCTTCGTCCAGCTTCTTACGTGCGTGCCTGCCCCTCCATGTTTTCGCGGAACTCGCGGTTGGTGTTGAAGTGATTGATAAACGTCTTCCGTTGAAGCCAAATGTCATCTGTAGCCGTACCACCAAAACAAGCCTCTACCTTGGCAGAATGAGCCCGAAGCAAGTCGTAGGACACCTCAGCATTGCCCACAATCACGTCCATAGGATGCGTAGGAACATCTTCGCGAGTGTCCTTGTTCACACTGAACTTGATGCGCGTAATCGCCTTGATTAACACTGTGATCGCTGTAGAAATGCTTTTAGTGAGCCTGGTGTTGTAAGGATGGCAATGAGGCTAATTGCTCAGCTTCATCTCTGACGCAACGATCGGTTTCTTTATCCTCGGACTGTTCGCCAAGCAGCTCCTCGTACTGTTCGCCTAGCTGCTCCTCGTACTGCTCGCCAACACGCTCGTGGCATTCATCAGCGTCCACATCACGACGCGGTTGGCCCTGCTCCGTATTCGGCTGCGTATCATTTAGCGACTTCGATCCGAGCGTGTCAAAAAGAATTTTTGAGGGATAACCGGCCCTCCAACTCGTGTGCAACTTTAAGATAGTCAACCTTCGGTGTACCCGTGTCCGAATCCCTTTCATACTTCATTTTCAGCGAAGATGCTACATGTAGTTCATCCAGAACTACGTATTGTGCCTTCATAGTTACTGTTTTAGGCTGCAATTGACGGAAACACTTCTATACCATAAAGGTGCCGACATCTGCCGAAGCTGCCGACAGACATAAACATGCAAAAAGGAGGGGTGTCAACTTTAAACTATCACCCTGCTACGCTCTCCGCGCTATCCCACCTACCCTAAAGGCTCGCTGCGCTCCAGTCCCGCACTGTGAGTGGGGTGCGTCGTGGTCTGGACTTGCTGGGCGATGGCAAAACTCCCGTCACGCTGGACCCGCCTACTGAGCAGCAGTTGCTCCCGTTCGAGAGCTTGTTCCAGTTCGAGCGCATCAAAAGTCCATTGAGCATTGGTCACTTCTTCCTGCTGCTGTACACGCCGCTCGGGTTGATTTTGCTACTTTTACGCGGCTTCTGCTGCTTCCTGGTGGCGCTTATCGTGCCCCGAGTCTTCTCTGAAGAGCAAATGGATCGGATGCACGTGGTTCGCGTTTTCGTGTGGCTGACGGGTACTCGAGTGCGTCTTGTAGACGAACGTCTCTTTGAGAGAGGAGAGAACCGAGCGGAGATCATCGTTTCGAACCACATCAGTGAGTTTGGTGCAGTCGCGATGCTGTGGATTACTCCGGCCTACATTTTGGGCTACGACTTCTACTAGAAGATGCTGTTTTTCAAGTTGCTGGGGGACAAAGCTGGACTGGTGTATGTGCCGTACGTTTCGAGGCAACAGGGAAATGGTGCTGGACGTGATGCTGTACGGTAGATTATTATTGAACGACTTGCGAGGGGAAACAAGCCTCTAGCTGCTTTTCCTGAGGTATATGGACTGATAGCTCCTTTGTGGTTGAGATGCTGGTACTGATGCTGGTATTTTGTCATGGTTTGAATTTAATTCATGGCGGGCTGACGAATGGAAGGAAGGGTTTGCTGCAGTACCACAAGTTCCTCTTCTCGCTTGACAAGACCGTGCAGCCTCTTGCTATCCGGGCGTCGGACGGACCTTTTGTAAGAAGCACTGCTATCAAGGTACTACCTCGCTACTCGTTGGTTGACTGATGCAACTTTGCTCTGCTCTCTCTCTCTCTCTCTGCAGCCGGTGAACATCAACGATGAGACCAGTACATTCCAGGCTAATGTGTTGTGGTATCTGTTCGTCCCGTGGCACACGTACACGGTGCAGTGTCTGCCGTGTACCAAGGCATCCCCTGATGAAGACCCGCTGGCCGTTGCGCAACGCGTGATGAAGTTGATGGCGGATGTCCTGGAGCAACAGGCGTCACCCTACATGTACCGAGACAAGATCGCGTTCACAAGGTATAAAACGCACCAACTCAAGAAGAACAAGAAGTGAGTCGATGTCATTGACCGAGCAACCCCCAAGCAAAGGTGTAATGCAGGCGATAGAGGACGTTTATGCCACTTAAGGCTAGACTAGACAGATTAAAGACACAAATTCTCATCAGGGATTGAGTGAACGACATGGACCTCTAGGTACTTGTCCCTCCCAGGCGTTGTGTTGGCCTCCAAGATGAACCTGAAATGATGGAGGAGGTGGAGCTGGAATGCTTGCTGTGTGTCGAAGCAACTACGATTTCCACGCGGAGAAAATGTTAATGCGCTGGAGCTTTTCAAAAGCAAAGATATGTGGTGATTTGACTGTCTGGCTATCGCGAAAAGATAGCAAGTAGTTGAAGGTTTATCACAAAAGGTTTTTATGCCCACTCGATGGTGCGGAATACTAGGACTTCGAACCTGGGCACGAATTTTAGTAGACTTCCGTCTCAAACTGCGGTCAGACGTCTATAGTGCGTCACCCTTCATAGTTTAACCAGGTTTTGTGATGAGTATATCCGACAAGTAAGAACCAGAAGCGTTTGCACGTGGATTCTTCCCCCCACAATCGAGTTGCCATTGCAGCTCGCCGAATAAGCAAAAGCTGATGCATGCTACGCCTGCCAAGCACTTGATCCCCCATGAAGGTTGTAAGTGCCTGCTGGAGCCTTGGAATGGTGAATCCTTCATGATGACGAGCGAGGCGCCGACTATTGTGTATTGTGGAGCTCTTCGCTCGCCAAGAGAGCACCTCTGTAGGTATCATAGGGGCTGGAAGGTGACGCCTCAAAACGTTGACGAACCGAACGGAACGATGACGGAGAGGCTGGTCTTCAATGGGCATTAATTGCTCCTGCTTGCTTGACAGCTAGGAAGAAGAACTGGTACGAGTAGAAATACCATCTATCTTGTTGGGCCTTCGAACCGAAAGCGCCCGACTAAACACGCTCTTCGGTGGCTGTGGTTTTAAGCTTGCAGTGCCTCCAGTACTAGCTGTAGTGCTATCCTGGTTGGCACCGCTACTCGATGCGCTCCTCGTCTCTTCTTCTTTCGATGGTCGTGATGGAGCATTAAAGGACGAATGTCCCGTCATGCGGGTTTTCGAAGGTGAATTCAAACGCTTCTGTAGCCATGAGTCAAAACCCTGTACATGCGCCGGTGAGCCCGGTATACTACCATCGCCAACGTTGGTCAAACTGCAGCCCACTTTTTCAGAAATTACAGTCGATAATAAACTTCCTCTCTTGCTGATTGTGGATCCCCTGCCATCTCGACGACGAGGTGATCGTCGTTGTAAGTCTCGCTCTCGATCCATCTCGTCTTCGCTCTCTTCGTCGTCACCACGCGACTTTAAAATGGTTGGGCGCATATAAACTTTGTAGTTCGCCATGAACTGGTAGTAGGCGGACTCTCGGGACGGAATAGCAGACACCGGCAGGTCGTTTGATAGCGAGAAATTCCATTTGCTGATTGCTGCGGTGGCCAGCTTAGGCTTCGGAGAAACTGCAGGAGACATCCGAGAACTGGTTTCTCGAGTTTCAGCGTTGCTCGATCTGCTGATACCTGGCTTTGTCGTGAATACTAGCATCGTGAATCGCCCCCCAGTGTCGACATGAGCCAGTCCAAGACGAACAGGATCAGCTTTTGCAGCAGCTACGATTCCACGCAAACTGGACACGTGCGATAGCGAAGATGGCGAACCACACGCGTCAGATTTTGGCGCATGGAGATCCATGTACATGAGCAATCTCGGTTTCGGAACAATCGATTTCGTGCCGAGATCAGTGTTGGCTGATAGCGGAAGCCCAAGCTGCTCAAGGGCATTGTCACCCCAAACAAATATCCGATCTCTTTCGTCAAGTGCGAGGGACATATTCTGCTTCGCCACAATAGTGCGAATCGTGACACGATGTGTGGAGCTTTTGAGGATCCCTACAGGATGCGGGATCCAGACATTTTTGTCTATTACGTTGGCGGTGGAGTCGGCTTCCAAGTCAAGTCCAAGCTGCCCTTCAGCTCCTCGGCCCCAGGTGTACACGACGCCTGAACGTGACATTGCAACTGAGTGCGACGCGCCACAGCTCACTGCAGTCACCGAGAGGTTCTTGAAAAACGCGAGCTGTTGTGGTACCCACTCACTTACCGCAGCTCCGTGGCCTAACTGTCCGTCAACGCCGTTCCCCCACGAGAAAACATCTCCTGTTGTTGAGAGTGCTAAATTATGAGTACTACCAGCACAGATAGCAGAGATCGTTGGAGGAGTCATACAGCCGTTGTTTCCTGCAATTCCAACTCCCGGGACAGTCGACGCTGCGAGCCAAGTGGAGATCAATGCTCCTTCATGTCGGTCTTTCTCGTCTCCGAGGCCGAGTCGTCCGTTCATTCCATCACCGAAAGAGATGATACCTGTCTTAGTTTTTGTCGTCGTGCGGCTGCTATCAGAGTTTCCTCTCAGTTTTCTCACGGCGAGGGCCAAAGTGTGGCGATCGCCGCAGCTAATGTCCGTGAATCGCACTTCGTCTTCATCTTCATTGGTCATCACAGTGTTCTGTTGTTTTCGCTGATTTGTAGGCCCTGGAGCTGCTGCCATTAGTGTTGACCATTTCATTCGCGCCTTTGTAGGCACGCTGGAGTTGTCTTCATTGCCAGTGCCTAGACGTCCGTAAGACCCACAGCCGAACATGTACAACTCACCAATATCCAATACAAAGCCTCCGTGGGTGCTACCACACGACAAACGCACAATGCGGCGTCGAGGCAGCAAACAGAACGGAGTCGCCATCGGTACTGGTACCGTCACATACGGTCGATCATGGGCCTGCCCGAGCTGCCCGTACGTGTTATCGCCGAACGAATAGGCCCGTCCGTCTTCACAGAGCAGACAGCTCCAGCTAGAACCACAGCTCGCCTGGACAATCGGAGAGTCGAAATCTGCTGCGACTTCATGCACAGCTGACGGACCAAGAGCATTATCTGCAGTTGGAGACGAAACCTTCACGGCTTTCATGTGAGCCCAGTCACCAAGCAAACATATCGTGTATTCGTGAGAGTCGGGGGCTGCTGAGTCTCCATCGCCGCTCCGTTTATTGGTATGGATAGCACTAGACGATGCGTCTGAGGTGGATTGAGTGGGCATTGTTGTAGCACAGCGCAATGACAGTGCCATTAATACGAAGAATCTAAATTCGTGACCTGGAAATTGGGATCGTGCGTACGTTTATTGACGCTCAATTGACTGCGAAGTTGAGTTCCTGTTGTGTTTGGTGGTGGTTGAGGTGATAGAGCATCGAGTTGATCTCTTGCCACCGTCATAGTGAAGCTTTTGGTGACTAAGAACTGCAAATTGGACGTTGTGCATCCTACGTTTATTCTGGAATTCTGTGTCATCGCACCATGTCGCCTCCCCCCAAGTCAGACGTAGCGTTCCTCGCTGAGGTGGAAGAGTTCTTGGACTTGTGCGACTTGCCGACGTTCCCGTCACTCCAAGCGTTAGATGAAGATGATAGTCGCGTCAACACATCGCTGACAAGTGAAGTACAACAAGGAGCTGTTGGTGGCGGGGTTTCAGTAAGACAGTCAAAGAAGTCTCAAGACAAGAAGAAGGTTGACGCTGCATTGAAGCATGAATTGGAAAAGGCGAAGGACCGAAAGCGGCGCTGCGCGTATCGTGAGCGACGACGAATTGAAAAGGAGACTTTACATCAACAAGTGGGGGAGCTCACGACAGAGCTGACCGAACTGCAAAAGGCCAAGGAAGCAAAGAGATCATTAACCTCTTCGGCGTGGGGGATGGTTGCAAATCGACAACTGCAAGCGCGTTTAAATGCTGAGGCGGAGCAGCGGCGTTTGTGTACAGCAATTGAGTCCCGAGATGCTTTGCTCCAAGAATTTAGAGGCTTTGTGAGCAACTGTCTCGTTAGTGAAAGCGATACTCGATTGGATGGAGAAGATGTAGCCGAAACCAGCTACCAGCACAAGAGGATGTGTACCAGGCCTTCGAATGCAGAGTTCTACGAAGCGTATTTGCAGGAGTTGAGCGCAATCTACGCTCAAACTGATGAAACTTTGACCACGTACGGGCTGGACTCGACGGATAGCGTTTGGGGTGATCCCAAACAGCACTGGAAGGAAGATGGCAAGAATGGGTACTACATTTTCTTAGACAAGCAGATCATGCCGTTCGACTTCCAAGAAACCAGCGACAAGTTTTGGGAGGCTGGACGCTTGCTTCACCGACAAGAAGATCGCCTGGTTTATGACGGCTTGGGAGATTCGGAAAACACCGTGGCGTTCAAGTTCCGGAACACTACTCGATTGAATTCGGGTCGAGTCGTGTCAGTACTGCAGCGCGTCGCAGCTCGGCGGTACCGAGAAGATGACAGAGTGGTGATTGTTTGGCGATCGTTCGCCGAGGGTGAAGGGCTATTCACTGGCATGCATGCCGATGAAACTGGCTGGGGTGTGATCACTCCGTCGACAACCACGTCGGACACTCTGATGAGAATTTGCATGCGGCACGTACCGATGCATTTTAGTAGATCGTCTGCACTTGAGCCCGCTGTGAAAGAGTTTACGAATCTAATCCTTGAATCGGGAACTGAAGATGCTGTGGAGATCACAAACGCACTTGAGAAGTTACTTCTCAAGAATGAGTAGGCACAGTCACAAAACTCACAAGCCGGTGAAAATTAACACGTTACTCAACTTTATCTCCTGTTCACTTGAAGGTGCAGCTTTTTCAGTCTGTTTCCGATTTCAACCACATTCTCGGATCTCGAATCAAGCAACAGGCCAGTAAACTGCTCGGCAGCAGGTTCCCGAGTCGATGTTGCATTGAAATGCATGGGCACATGACGCATTATAGTTCTTAGCAGAGTGCGAGGCTGGGAAGTATTCGATGAAGGGATCAAGGCGCACCACCCGTTCTCATCTGCGTGCATCCCAGTAAAAAATTGCCTCGTCCTCGGTGAAAGTTCTCCACACGACCATCATCCGGCCGTCTTCCACATAACGACGAGCGACGCAGCGTTGCAGAACCGACACAGATCTGCCTGAGTTTAGGCGCTTTGTGGCCCGAAATTTGAACGCCACCATATTTTCAGGATCCCCAACTCTGTCGTAGTGCTGCCGGCCCTCTTGGCGATGAGGTAACTGTGCCGAGCCCCAAATATATTCGCGGGCCTGCATGAAATCAATCGACATCAAGTGTATATCCGAGTAGATGAAGTAGCCCGTTGCCTTGTCTTTTTTCCACTGCCGTCCCGATTCGCTCCAGGTAAGATCCCTCGTGGCCAAGCCATGTGCGCTCAAAACCTCGTCAGTCTGGGCATAAAGCATGTCTAGCTCACTCAAATACGTGTCGAAAAAGTCTGCATCGGAAGGTTCGAGTCGGGTCCTCTTGTGTACCTCGCCCGGATCGGCATTCGTAAGATGGTCGTGCACAAACTTGTTGCATTCCAGGATCGTTTTGGCTCGAGACTCGATCGTTTCCACCAGAATTCGCTGCTCTTCTTCAGCATTCAATCGCTCCTGCCAGTGCCTCTTAGTGACCATCTCCCATGCCAGTAGTATATACTGGAACATTATGCAGTCATTTTTTTTCTCATCGTAATTTATCAAGGAGAGTAGGTTTAACGCTTTCACAGCAGCAGCTGTCGTTTCAACCGACGCAGCCTCTGGGTAGTCT
>LGSN01000416.1:0-30995 GCA_001314375.1 Phytophthora podocarpi | reverse complement strand
ACGACATATTTGCAAGCACTTGAAACATGGAGTGTGCGTCTAATATACTCTGACGATACACTGGGGCCGTTTTGGACAACCAAGGGACTTCTACTACTTCTACGAAAGAATTCTTCTTTCTGATAATTCGGTTATTACTTTTTGGACAATTTGGACAAATTTTGGATAAACTAACTAGATGAATCCATATCGACACGGGAAAACGTTAGACGCGCTCATGTCCTCTCTTCTCGGCGATGTAGCATGTAGTGCAGCGCCCTCCTCACTTTCAATTTGCTCCGTATCTAGCAACCACTCCGATTTACTACGACCAGGGCGACCACTAAAAATACGAAGCACGGGAAGCACGCGAGGTATCGGTTTTACAATTGTTACTCACTACACCAAGGCTGGTTGATACGTCATCGGCACAGCTCGTGCCAACACCAATTCCGACAAGGTGCGTACATTTCCGCTTGACCTCTGTTGTTCCTATACCGGCGCTCCCCTATTTCCCTGACAGCTCGCTGCATTCTCCCCTTTCAAGATCGTCACGATTGATAACAGCACGAAGCGACTGTGACCGAAGCAGCTGGTCATCTCGAGGGTGTGCCAATTGTTATCAACAATGCGAGTATTGGTTGGCTCACTGATATCTTCGAGCCGACGAATTAAATGATCGTGAAGGTGTTCGAGGAGAACGTCGTGGGCCCGTTCCTCGTCACATGTGCATTGCTGCCCAACCTGAAGCTCACAACCAAGCACCACGGCGTCGCCTCCGTCGTGCAGATCTTGTCGCTTGTGGGAAACATCAGCAGCCCGTAGTGTTGTATTGCCGGCAAAACTATTTGAGCTTCTAAACCATTTTACGTTTAGAGTTGCAGATAAATCTGTTGGAATTACCAGACAAAAGTCAAAACTATGTAATATTTGGTAGATGTAAGGCCATATCCATAATCGAGGAATAAATAATTGGCCATGAAGAGAAATTGTTTGCTGCTCCTGCGTAATGTTTCCAACAGCACACCTTAACATTCATTCCCCCATTCCACTGCCTGACGTTCGTGCTGAGCCCAGAGCAAGTCTTGTCCTGGGTCAGATCGCGAGAGGTATGAAGAGCAGCCGCGAGAGGATGGTGTGAAGCTTATATTTCGCTACAATGCCGCTGTTGGAATACATATCAGAGACATGGCCCAACGGTGGTGAGAAAGAGTGCTGAGATATCTGTAGGAGCAGAGAGACCAGGTCGTAGTATGGGAACGGACATGGACCCGTGAGTGTTGGTAGGAGCTGTGGGGTTGGGCAGCCAACGCTAAATCAAATTAGTCTTCATTTGCCTTCGAGGCGCTCAAGTGCTTGGGACGGGTCAACGTTCCAACAGCCGCTACTATACTCGTCCTCGGCTACCCCGGTTTCCCCCGCTGCTTCTCATCTAATGGGACACCATCTACATTCTAAAGGAAGTAGCTGTGCTATAGGAAAGTAGTTTCTCGAAATCAACGGACGCCCCCTCGTGGATCTTACTACTTGCTTTGCACTGCTAAACAGACCTTCAGCCTCGCCACCAAGCTCGAGCCTTGCAAGCTTGGCTATGCGATTGGTAGACGACCTTCTGAGGAACAACCTTGAAAAGGTCCTCGAGGTCGCTGGAAAATACATACTACACTGCTGGTGAGGCTCCAATACTTATTTCAATATCCCGGTGCTCTGCAATAAGGCATTGCTAGTGGTATTGCAAAATGTCAATAATCGCAATACATTTTTGGACAGCTCTGGTTGCAGCCCAATCTGAAGCTCGCAGCCAAGCACCACGGCGCCGTCTCCGTTGTGCAGATCTCGTCGCTTTTGGTGAACAGCAGCAGCAACAATGTTGGCCACGACATGTACTTCAATTGCCAATACAGCTGCAGCATCTCCAAGGTCACACTCAACATGATGACGCGTTCGTTGGCCGTGGGTCTGTGTGAGAGCAACGTTGCTGTCGTGGCGGTGCAGCGCGAAGTTAGCACTTATTCGAGATTTACGGTAGTGTATTGATGTTGCATGAGTGAGTGTATGTCACGACAATCACCGTTTTGAATGTGTATTGAGTTACAAGCGACAATCGTCTTATCTTATATATTGTATTGAAATACGAGCGACAATAATCGTACCTCAAGTTGGATCCCTCTAACAACTTTGGATTAAAATCCAAAGAACATGTATTATAATACCTATTACCATGACCATACGTATCTACCCCATCCAGCCTAGGCTCATAAGGGTCTATTTCACTTTTTACTCCAGATTTTGCCCTCCACCACTCAAGGGGAAACCATCATGCGATTTATGTGCGTCTTGCTCTTCGGTCTGCTCGCAAGTTCAGAATTTGCCTTGGGCTTGAAGCCGATCAATTCCGAATTCTCGGTTTGTTCGTTCCGTCCCCGCGGACCAGAACGACGTCCCAACAAAGAGGCTCCTAAGAACTGACAATACCGGCGGCGAAGAGAGGGGGTCAACCTCAAGACGATTCTTGGCATCAAGAAACTCGCGAATCTGTTCAAGACGAAAATCACCCCGAAAACGCTTTTGAGTTGGGCCAACAAAGAGAAGTCACCGGACTACGTCTTCACTCGACTTAAACTTGACAAGGCAGGAAGCCAGCTCTTTGACAACCCAGACATCAACGTGTGGGCAGCGTACACGGGTGTGGTCTCGAAATCTACCCCAGAAGCAGCTATGATCACAGCTTTGTCCGCTCACTACAGCGAAGATGCTATGTCGAAGATGCTCGAAGCGGGGATGAAGTCCAAAAATATCCCTACCAAGAGCCTCGCCACCAAATTGCAGGATGAGCAAATGCAGACTTGGCAAAACCTTGGAGTATCCCCGGACGGTGTGTTCAAGCTTCTTCAGCTCAATAGGGCGGGAGATGATATCCTAGCCAGTCCTTTGCTAACCACGTGGACTAACTACATGAAGAGCTTCAATGGCAAAATGGAGAACAGAAAGAACCAAGCGACTTTGATCGCAACGTTGACGACGCACTACGGCGATCGAGGTGTACTACAGATACTTAAAGCGGCGTAAAGCGTCCCGAATACGGCTAACACTGCCAAAAGATTGGAGGCGGAGCAAGTCTAGCTTTGGCTGAAGAAAGGAAGAACCCCGGATGATGTTTTCACGTTGCTATCACTCGACAAGGCAGGGGATGAGCTTCTGACCAATCCGCGGTTCCAAACTTGTCCGACGTACATCAAATACTACAACAAGGAGAACCCTGATGCCAAAGCGAACCTGGTTGCTAAGTTGACAAGTCATTTTGGAAACGAAGACCTTACACTGTAAGGCTTACAGCGATACTCATAGCGGCGAAGAAGGTGCCAAGTACGGAAGCTGTCGCGACCAACTTGCAGGCCCAGCAGTTCAAGAGCTGGTTGGGTACGAACGAAGCACCAGAAACCATCTTCAAGTTGTTGCAACTCGACAAGGCAGGGGACAGCCTCCTAGCTAACCCGCAGCAACAATTGGGTCAAGTACATGGACGATTTCAACTTGGACGTGAGAAACGATAAACAAACGTCTACGATCGCGATTCTACGCGACTACTACGAGGATGATGCTCTCGCGAACACGATTATCGCAGCGAAGAAGGTCCCGAGTACGCAGTACATGGCTACACGTGTGGAGGACGACCTATTAGGGGGTTGGATACGCAATTCTATAACCCCTCTCTACACCAAGTACTTGGATCATTTCAACAAAATGTTCCTCGAGAGAAAAATAACTATGATTTCAGTGTTGACAACAAGCTACAGTGGCGCAGCTCTTGCGAAGATTCTTGTAGCAGCGACGAAGGTCCCGAGTATGGAGAAATTTGTTACCAAGTTGTACTGGCTGGATAAAAACGACTCGCCGGAGAAGATTTTCAGCGCGCTTCTGCTCGACAAAGCAGTGGACAAGCTTCTGACAAACCCGTCGTTGAACACCTGGGTCACATACTTGGATGACTTCAATGTCAAGTTCCCGAACGAGAAAGTGTCTATGATCGACACATTCAGAGTCTTTTATGGGGACGTAGCTCTGTCACGCATGCTAATTGCTGCAAAGGAAGTCGAGGATACGAAGAAAATCGCCACAAACCTGCAGACCTCGTTGCTCAACAAATGGATTCTTGCTCGAAAAGGCCCTGCTGAAGTTTCCAAGGTTTTAAATGCTGGAACGACGGCGGGTGATGCGAGCGCGAAATTTCTGAAACGTTACACGGCCAAATTCAAGGAGACGTATGGATAATGCTCCACTTGGACGGTATATTTCATCATTGTATGATGATATTAGGAAGTGAGGAAGGAGTAAGAACGGCGAATAGAGTTGCCACATTTGTCAATTTCCTGTCTTCGTCATTTGGCGTATTGGCCAGCAACTATTTGGATTTTGGTCATGTGTGTGTCTTCACGCAGCAAAATGAAAACAGGATAAAGTAGATCGGAGAGCCGTCGAGCTTGATTTATTACATCAGAAACAATCCTGAAAAAAAACATATCAATTGTGGTCAGCGGGAGATTTCTTACTTATGTACGGTAGAGCTAGTACATCCGTCTTGGGCTGGGGTATGTTTACGAATTCTTGGATATCGCCGTCTCAACACCGCCCTTGAAGTGGAAAGTTGAGGTTGGTGATGGCGGTCGATTTCGTTGTTCATCATGTTCCTAGTTTTTTCAGGGATATGTCCTCCTATGCCTCTCACCTGCTGAAAATCGGAATTGAGCACCTGATCCAGTCGCCGTACTCATCCTCCGCAAGGTGAAGTTTGACTACATCGCTGTTCCGACAGCCAATTTTTTCTTTGAGCGCGACCACGAGATTTGACACTGCTTAATTACTTTCAATCTTTGAATGGATTATGAGGCCTCCGTCGATGTATTTGCGTTTATGCTTGTTTCTTGACCAAGAGGCAAGTTGTGCAATGATAACGGAAATATGATTGCCTTAATTGGATAAGATTACCCGTTAGTAGTTTCTAAAATCGTTTTGGCAGAGAACACGTGCAGCAGCAGAAGCATAGACAGCAGAGGGGACGGAGGAAGAAACCAAGGCTTCGAAGAGAACAATCCATGCATCGAAACGTGATATGCGCGGTGACTAGGCCAGGAAACAGCATTTCTCAAACTAATGTCGTGTTGTACATGGGGAAGCTCTGGATTTCATGATCACAATAGCCATTTACTCTTTAGTTTGGTTCAATTCCGTATACGTGCTAGACATCCTGACTCTGCTGTTTTTATTCCAGCGGAAATGTCACGCTAATAGTATGTTGGCCATTTTGCTCCTTTTGTTTCAACAAACACCAGGCCTCAGACAAGCTGTGTGTTGCTTCCAGTCCAAGATACTTGACGCACTGGGCGATCTCTGCTTTGGAATCATTTAGACTAAGCGGCACTGTTTGGTTCATGAGTATTATTTTTCAACTCAAACGCTTCAAGCTTTGAGCTATTGTTCAGCCGATGCTTCACACTACTCAAAGCAGTTGAGACTTCATTCTTGTCCCCCTGTTACGGTGTCAGAGTCTATTATTTGATGAAGAAGAGGACAATTATATCCTAGAACGCCCGCTCTACAATAGAAAGCTCTGTGGTATTCATTTAGTCAAAACATGTTGTGGTCACACCGGGTACGACCTACCACGCTTGCGCCCTCGTCTTCTATAAATCAAGCACTAGCAACTCCGACATTTGGCACCAATGCAGCTCGCCTTAAAGTGTCGAGGCGTCACCAGTTCAACCTCATCGGCATCAAAACACCAGTGATAGTGCTGGAGTTAACTCCAGTGGTATTTCGGCTAGTTTGGGTGATCGTTGTGGCTACACACCTGCTGTGTATTGGCTTCCTGGTCTCAACAGCGATGACATATTGGTATTTTACCAGCAGGTTCATGAGGTATTTCGTGCGTCTGTGGTGCCCAGTCGCTGGAAATCGAGACTACGCAAAGTACGCAGTCACATTTTCTCTCGTGGGTACAATTCATGCGACCCAAGTGGGGAAGCTGCTCTATTTCTCACTTTTAGCGCGGCAGCTCGTGTTTCAGCGTGTTTCTGGGGGTTCCGCAAGGGGACAACATACAAATGATGAGAACCCAAAAATCCTTGACCAAGCACTTCTCAGCTTTAACAAACTTACGCGGCTAAAATCAGTTATATATCAAGCTAGACGAGTCTGGGATGCACTCTTCTCCTCGCGAGGGGTATTCGGTGTTGGCAGCAAATACTTCCGGGCTTTATTCGTTCTGCGGGAGGTGGTGAAGGTTTTTTTCCAGACATACCAGGCGTATCAGTCTAGCCTCTTGTTACCGCGTGAGTGGCTGAACACCCTCTTGGTGGCGCTATTGGTGGCAAATTGCTGGTCAACACTAGCAGTGGGGTAATTTCTGCAGAACAAACCGGCGCTTGAGCGCGTTGTGACTCTATCCGCGGACGTCTTCATAAATATCGCAATGAGTGTGGTCGTCCCAGTTGCAATTATGGCGCCGTATTACCTCCAATTCGACGTCCCCAACTACGCATTCAACGATAAAACCAAGATACACGACCCGGTCTTCTTCGCGACACTGGTTCTCGAGAGCAAACTCGTGTTTGCTGGCAGCTTCGTGGACTTTGGATTGAAATTAACCCCCCACATCGCAATTTACATGTCCTTGGTCACAATCACGGATCTGCTGGTAAAGAAACCCGACGCCGCCAGCTGTACAACGATTGTATCATCGTCGAAAGTTAGCGATGGAACACCACGCGGATTATCTCCACTCGAACGGGTCAGCTGGCTTCACACGATTACGAAGTTACTATTCTGTGTATCTGGGGCTCTTATTCTCGGGCTACATGTCCATGCTGCTGTCTCTGCTCATTCGACAGCCATTAGCGGCTGTCGCGCGTCAACTCGACCGTGGCTGGCAACTGGACACGCCTCATGCTCGAGTCTCGTTATTGATTGCCACACACGTGGGATAAATTCTGTTCAGGAGAGCGACTTTGAAAACTTGGACTCAGTTGCACTAGCTACACTTTCAATGGTGCATTGTCCGGAGCTCCGTATGCCATCAGCACTTCAGAGTTTTGGTAATCTGCTGGTTTTACATGTGTACAACTCGACTGTGGTGGAGTGGGGAAGTGATTCCCTGACAGCCGAGGCAAACCCGTTACTTCGACTGCTGAGCGTGGCTCACACTCGCTTCCCATCGGGATTCCCGAAGGGTTACTTCAGCCTCTACCTGAATTCCTCCTCACTATCAACTTCTGTGTCACGGATATCTCAACGCTCCCCGACAATTTGCCAGCTTACTGGCATCCGATGGCCGCCGTGGCATTTGAATACGGCGAGTTGACTGAAATCCCTGTCTCGTTACTGGAGTTGCACGTATCTATGATCTCGCTCAAGGGCAACCGACTACAGAGAATACCCCAGCTAGCTGCGTTGGCGCCAGGATCCGTAGTGCACGTACTCACCATCAGCGAAAATCCATTACAAGAGCTGCCGGCTGCATTGATGTCACCAACGAACTTTATCACTCGGTTAGGTCTTCAAAAGACGAATATCTCCATCTTACCTGACTGGACGAAGACACAAATACTGGACGTGGCGTATATGCATGATACTCCGTATTGCGCCGATTCCACAACTCGGACCTGTCAACAAAATGTTCGATGTACCGAACTTTCCACTAAAGAAGACTTGCAACGCTTCCCGCTGGAACTCCTCGACCGATTATACGTCTTCAATGACACCACAACTTGAGAGATTTGCAGCCTTGTTTTGTTTTCTTTCAGCTCAATCCTGGATACCGTCAATTTTATCATGACCACCCTGTTAGACATCAGATCATTCTCGAGAAAACCACCACTAAAAACTTAAAGTTGTTTGCATCTAAACCAAGAAACAACGGTTTTGCTTTTGCGGCTCTTCCTTCATACACGTTTGGTTGAGGAATACTGCACTTTAGCTGGTGGGCGGGCATGGAGGAACCTCGGAAGCCGACCAAGTCCCAATCGAGTTGGAATGGTGGTGAGGTAGGTCGGCCGTTTACGACTATGGGGGGTGCGATGCTTCATCTACATTCGACGGCTCCAGAACTGCCATCCCAAAATTCTCCGCATCATCAAACGCGTCAGCCACCGTCGACTGCCGGAGCTTTGCCGAACCGAAACATTGGAGCAGCAACCGACGGCGAATTCGATGTGAGGAAGTTCCTTCTTGACCAGAAGAGCATGCAACCCTTCCACAAGAGCTCGCTCTTCCGCGCGTCTACTTTTGCCAAGCAGGTGTCGTCGACGGAGGCCATCACGTTCCAACAGGAAGCCCCAAACCAAACCGGTCTCTCGAAACCAAAGAAATTCGTGCTTCCTCGGATGGATTTGGGCACCTCGAAGTCCACTGGGATGCTACCTGGCACTAGAGGAAAGTCTCGTCCAGTATCTAGGAACCAGCAGTCTGACGAAGAAGACAATGCCTCCGTTTCGCACTTTTATTCGATCGAAAAAATGGCCACAAGTTGTTTCCACGCCACGCAGAACAAGAACAAGACGTGGCTATTTCTCCCAGGTTCCGACGAGCGGTCCAAAGGCAACACAGGGGCGAGCTCCGCTTACAAGACTAGCATTACTGGAGTTGAACGGCCATCCCGCCGAGTGGATTTGCTGGACTTGGAGCGTTGTTTCGACACGGCCATCCAATTTGCCAGCAAGAAGAAGCACCTGGACGTGGCTTGCGAAGAAAAACTATCCATGCTGGACCAGGATTTCATGGCTATTCATGCTCGGATAGCCCAGCGATTCGGCTCAACAACAACCAACGAAAGTGCTACTGACGATCGCAAACTACTGACCAAGTTGCTGTTCGAGCAGAAATGGTCGGATGTGGTCATGGGGGAACTGGAGGCTATGCTCACGGTGTCATTTCTAGAGCAAGGCGTGCTTCTTCGGAAGGCTCGCATCTGGTGTGCCAAGGCGTTTTTCCAGCTCGAGAATCTCTACAAGTCCCAGTGGCAGGAACTTACACAAGAGAAGGAAGAGGTGGGGTATCTTCGAGAAGAGGTGCAGCAGATGAATGAACTGCACAAGCAAGACGCTCAGGGGATGAAGGAACACTACGAGGCAGAAATCGAGAAATTGAAGACTTCCTTTGAGAGCGACAAGAACGAGATGGAGCGCCGAGTGACCGACTCGAAGGAACAAATGACGAAAATGGGGGACACGATGAAGACGCTTAACGCGATATTCCGACAGATGCGCGAGGATACGGAAAAGGTGAAGGCGGTCGAGCTTCGAGAGAACTACGTCAGACTCGAGCACAAGTACGAGCAGTGCCGCGAAGAGATCGAGCAGCTGCGTCCTGTGGTTCACGAAAAACAACAACTTCTCAGCAAAATCGACGAGCTCCTTCGAGATCGAGACGCGTGCAAAGAGCAGATTACCAATTTGAACAGCTTGGTGGGCACGAAGGATACGCTGATTGCTTCGTTGATGGAGCAGCACAGCAACCTGATCGCTGCCCAAGAGCTGAAAGCAGCTCGAGACGAGGAAATGCGCAGACAGGCACAAGAAGATGAAGAGGACGAGCGAGATGGCACTGCGCTCTCAACTGGAGCGTCGAACATGGCAGCAAATGGGCGGCCAGTTCCTTCAACTGCAGTATGCGTACGGTGTAAGCAAGATCTGCGTACAATGTCTGCGAATAGAGGGTTAGCGGAGGGAGACAAGGGACCGGACAACAGTGGCGGCAGTAACTCTCTCGTCTCGAGCGAGGCTGATGATCTCAAGCTGCTACCGAAGAAGAGACTCATCCAATGTCTCTACTTCCGCATTCTGTTGCCGAATCTAGGCGGCCGTCGCCCACAGCGCGATATCGCGTGGACGTTCAGCTGCATGAGATCAATCATGTTCGCTAAGCAAATTGACGACTCCATGTGTAAGCGCACTGCCGGCCTGTTCCCACTTCGTATTCGCATGCCGGAGTTCGTGTATGCCTGGTTTTCGCCGTGGCGGTCCTTGAAAGAAGAGAAGGGTATTGTTGAAGATTGTCCGTGCGATGGAGGCACTGAGGCTGAAGTTGTCGACGATCCGAACGACCCAAATTCACTGGAACACCAGCAAATGCAAGCGGACGAGGACCGGTGGTGTCTGTACTATGGGGTGAGGTCTCTGGTGCAGCAGGGGTATCTAGAGGCGAAACTTTTTTTGTCACTACTCGACGAGAAATTTGGTGAAGACGAGCAGGTGTTCATGCTCCACTGCTATCGAGTGCTCGATGTGTTACTTGGCGGGCGTCTGAATTGGGGCCCACTGCGCGATAAAGTGTCGTACGAAATATTTGCTCGGGAGTATGCTCTTCTCTTTGCTCAAAGTCCCAGTAAACCCGAACGTTCAACACCGTCTCGTGTGTCAGTCGTACGAGTTCCGAAAACGATTTGGATATCGCCATATCACGCCTCGCTCGCTACTAGTGTGATACTCTCCAAGGCGACGGAAACGGAGAGGGAAGCTATTGACAAGAAGATTCTGGAGCACGTGGTTACGAATGTCCCTGAAGATGAAAGACCCGAGATTTACCTGCAGCCGAAGATGAATAGCTGGGGTGTAGAACAAGACGTAGCTCAAACAACGAAGCAGCCTCAACTGGATCAACGTTCACAAGTGCCGCAGTTTGTGGATGCGAATCTGTGGATCGAACTCATGATGCTCGAGTACAAGGAAGAGCAAGCACATCGTCGCGCTGCCATTCGTCTGATGTTCCAAACCGCGACAACGTCGGCGGCAGCTTCTACCACCGAATCTGCAGCGGAGATGTCGTTGTCAGCGATGCTAGGTATCAATTACGCCTCCATGGACATGGAGCAGTTCCGAGTCATGGTGCACACGCTGAACGACGAGATCCCGTCCTTCATGATCGCCACGCTCTTCCGCAATGCGCACACCCGAGGTAATGGCACCGTCAATTTCGATTCCTTCATGGATGCGGCTGAAACGTGGCAGTTCTTCTCGACGTGCATGAGGCTGGAAAGCCCCAGCTCGGTCGTTTCGAGGCTCTTTGGCCACCCCTTCTCTCGGTCTCCGGCGGCCATGACTCCAAGCTCCAAAGCAGCATTTATTGTGGACAAATTTTTCACCATCCTGGGAACTGAGATCGGCACTACAATTGAGGAGCTGCCCCTCTGGGCACGCAGCATGACAGACTCACTTGCCTACGAGATTTCGTCATCCCTGATGGAAGGAAGCTTCAGTGACGGCGTTCGACTACTAACTCTGTTCCAGAGACTGATCGACAATCTTGGAGTGGCCAAGTTGATACGGCGAGAAACTACGGGTTGTCTCTTTAGCTCCAACGATCTGTACAATATCGAGAAAGCCTTGTCTGGGTTGCTGGAGTTCGCTCGACAGCGAGAAAAATCATCGTACGTACATTAATGTATTCCTGTGCAAAGGGTACAATAGGTTTTACGCGCCGATCAAGAAATTCTAACCCGAGAAATGTTGTTGTTTGTCTAGTGCGGAGCTACTGATCGATGCAGTCCGGCAAAAACTGAGTGTGAGGCGTGTCCAAGTGAAGTTTCGTAAACGTTTGCTGCAGGATCAGGGAGCGCCGTTGGTGATGCGGCCACTGATGCACCGACGATACGGCAGTGGACCCTTAAACTACAGGGGTCGGAGAGCAGAACGGCCGGTGATCTGGCTGCGACTCGTGATTTCCTTGATTCTGCGCCAGTCAATGCAGTCTGTGCACATGTCTGTCCTCCTCGGGGAGCTCAGCAGTATCAGTGGCGTCTTCCACGCAGGACGGTCGTCACCACTGCAGCTGACCGTCTCAAGTTCTCTCAATGGCGGGATTGGCCCCACTCCCAAACCAGTTTTCGTAGAACTCGTCTACGACTTTTTCTTGGAGAAATTCGGCTCACGTTGCGAGGCCGAGCGCATGATCCACGACATTTTTGCAAACTGTCGGTCTCTAGTACGGACAGACTCTCTAGCGCTACTCTTCAGTCACCTTTGCTGCATGACCAACTCGTGCCCCGAGGATAGGCTCATGGGACAAAATGAGACGCTGAACTTCCTCCACGCTATTTTCCGTTGTGGACTGCACAACTTCCGCCTTATCAATCCGGTTTCCACGTCGACGAATGGGGTTTTAAGCGGTGATACTTCGCCAGAAGATGGAGTCACGGATAGTGCTCCAGTTCCTTCGTCTGTGGCCAGTCAGACGGACTTTGTGGCGGTTGATGTGGTGGAAACCATTCTGCAGACGGCATTCTCCAAGCTCAGCTCCGACCAGAAAATGCGACTGAGGCTGCGCATTTCTGAAGCCGCGAATGATAAGAAGAATGTTGCGCCCCCGTCAGAAATGGAGGCAAACAATTTCCTCGTGCTAGCGCTGCACGAGTGGAGGCGCTACATTCTTCTCCGCCTGAACGAAATTCGTGTGGCCTGCTGCGAAGCTGAAGAAGAACTCGCCCACTTCGAAGAGTTGATGCAACTGGAAACGCTTTCCAACATATTGCACAAGACAGACATCACATTTACTTCGGAGGATCTCTGTATTATCTTGCGACGGTTGTATATCACCGAGAAAACTCTCGCGAAGTCGAGCGACAGTGAAAGCGGTGATACTGCCACAAAAGCTGACCCGATGAGTGATCGTATCGCCGCTGCGTGTTTCCCACTTGTCGCGAAAGAAGCGTTGAACGAGCTGCAGATGCTAGAACATAAACCCTTTCAAGTCAAACCAAGTCCGTTGCAGAGCTACGAGTTCCTTGTCAGCACTTGGGATGACTACCAGGAAACGTGTCGAGAGCTGCTGGACGAGCTACGCCAGATCGGCAAAAGCAACGATGTTCAACCCAAGACGCTGAATCGCTGGTCAACGAGTAGTGCAGGTGCAGGTGAAGGTGGCAGTGAGGTGCTTTATCTGAGCTCATCGTCGTCGTCGAACACAGTCTCCAGTCAAGATGTTGCCCAGCTAGAAGCCGTGCAAAGTCTCTTTCTAGAAAAACTCCAAGGTCTCACGGAGCTGTTTGACAACCGATCGCAGGAGCAAAACTCCGCAAACGGTGGACGACGGAGTAGCATCAGCGTCCATCGCGACGGATCTCTGCATCTAATAGATGAGGTGAAATCGCAGGAGACGATGGTGGACGGGACGTGGAAGGTCTTTCGACAAATGTTCGTAGGGTTCGTCAAACTACGAGCGATTGCTCGCCTAGGAGACGGAGCTCTACCCGATCAGTGGGAACGCCGCAGCGTATAGATAGTAGGTAGTTTCTCACTCAGTTAACCGCTCTACATGTAGTTGGACCGAGTGCAGCTAACTGAATTCTGGTCATTCATCCCGTTCTCTCCATTTTTGGTCTTCTCAAACGAGTTTCACGTGACGCTTTCGGCTGGTCGGGTGCGAGATCTTTTCCTGCCTCCTGGACGTGGCAAACGCATGGGTGGTCGAGCTCGACGTCGACCTCTGGCTCGGGGTGGTCGTACCGGTGGGAGTGGGAGTTTCTACGGCTACATGGGCGAATTGCGCAATACGTTCGACCCGCACTCTTTGCTGCTCAAGAACTGGCACCAAGTGCTGCTCGGGTGTCTACTGTATCAAGCGTTCCTCCTGCCCTTCGCCGTGACTTTCGCGACTACAAACGTCCTCCCTTCGTCGACTGCGGCATTTCGAGTTTTCTACGCAGCGGAGACTCTCTTCTGCGTCGACTTCTACGTCAAGTTGAACACGGGCTTCTACGAGGCTGGCGACATCCACCGAGACAAACGCAAGGCTCGAGTCAAGTACCTCAAGTCTTTCGGAGTTTTCCTGGACGTCGTGGCCATCATTCCGCTGTCGGTCATTCTACCCGTCAGCAATTCGACAAAAGGCCTGGACTTTTGTTGGCCCGGGTGGCTGGAATGCCACAAGGTCCTGCGCTTCTGGCGCGTGCCAAGCTACTTGTCCAATCTGGACGACGTGTACGCGAAATACTTCCGAAGCCTCAAGTTGGTCAAAGTGTTGGTGGCCACAGCTTTCGTGGCTCACGTTGTCGCGTGCGGGCGCTTCGCATTCGGTTCGAGGAGTTTGTCTGCATCACTAGCTTCAGACATTTGGCTGCCCCCTTCGACGCTGGGAAGCGAACCGCTAGCCGCGCAGTACGCCCAAGCTCTTTTTTGGAGTGTCGGACTGCTCACCGGCGCGTTCGAAGGCGCGTTGCCACGGCGCAACACGGAGTTCGCGTTCACGCTGGCGGTCATGTTGCTTGGTTTCGTGCTGTTTATCTACGCTTGCTCCACGTCGTTCATGCTGTCCAAGTCCGAGAGCAACCAGACTGTGCTGGCGCAGGCGCGGATCAACCAGCTACACCACCTGCTTACCTTCCATCGTGTGCCGGAATCCCTGCAGGTAGAGGCTGTGGAGTACCTCAAACGCCACTACACGGACGCGGAGTCGAACGATCGAGAGGTGGTCAAGTTGCTGTGTCCGTCCATTACCAAGGACATCCAGGTGGGGCTGTTGAAGGACATGGTCGGCCGCATCCCGCTCTTCCGCGGCTGCAACCACCAATTCATCGTGGCGCTCACGAGTTTGCTAGAAATGACGAGCTTCCCAGCTCACGTCACGCTCTTTGAAGCTGGAGACAGAGGAGACTACATGTACGTGGTCAACTCGGGGGTACTGCACATTTTGGTGAATGGCGTCAAAGTGCGCGAGCTCCGACGAGGGAGTTTTTTCGGTGAGGTGTCCGTGTTCTCGAAGCGGCCGCGGTCAGCAGCAGTCGCGACGACTTCCTACTGCACGCTCTATCACCTCTCACGGTTCCACACGGAGCGGGTTCTGGAAGGTTATCCAGACTACGCCTTGAAAATCGCATCGACACTTGACGAGATGGTCAACGAACAAGAAGAACACAAATCTACAGACGGCCAAAGGGTCAACGGCGGCGGTGAGGAGTTTATGCTCACAACGCTGTATCATTTGTCCACCAAGTCGCCTGTGAAGAAGAAGCGTCCACCGCTGCGAGACCGCGCGAAGATTGCAACGCGTGCGACTCTAACACGCAGCAAGTCAACGAAACTTTTGTCGGCGTCACGTCACTCGGAATACGATGGAGGAAATATCTCGATGAGTGAGAAGCGAGCGCTTAATTTCACTCCTGCGCCGATTAAGGTGCCACCCAAGGAGAGCACCAAGAAACCCGAAGGGAAGTTGGTGCGCAGTCAGTCGGCGTATGCTCGTCGAACATCGTCCGGGATGACTTGGTGGCTTCAACGCGCCGCAAGTTTGAAAAGCTCCACTGCTTCTCGTCCAGACACTATGCAAGGGTTTTACGACAACCTGTCACGTCGTCGCGGGTCCCAACAGATAGCTGGAGACGCCTTAACCAGTATTCTATCGCGTCTACTAATTTCTCGAGTGGTGGATCACACGTCCAAATGGAGAAAGTATTGGCTCATCGCTCTCCAAGTGCATTTGGCAGCGAACTGGTATGTCGTGCCGCTGCTTCTCGCGTTCCCCGTCCTGGATTGCCCAAGCACCAATATTAGCGTGCAAGCAGTGTACATTGTTTTGGATATTTTGCTGGTTGTGGACATCTACCTGAATTTCCACTTGACGTACACGGAGAATCGCAAGAAAGTTACGGATCCGTCAGGTTTGGTGAAGAAGTATTTGTGCAGTTCATTCGTTGCAGACTTGCTTTGTATGCTTCCCTACGAACTGATGATCCCGCTTGGCACTACAGCAGTGCTGACAACCCACCCCGCTTTACTGCGACTACCACGACTATTTCGCGTCTGGCATGTTCGAGGACACTTGAGGGAATGGGAAAACACATTTCGACTCAGCAGCACTGGCTGGATCCTGGTTGCGGGGATCGCGTACTCGCTGCTGCTACATCTTGTAAGCTGCCTTTACTTCAGTCTCACGTACGTAGAAGGCTTTGGTAGTGCAAATGACGATGGAAACCCATGGCTGCCCAGCAGCGAATTGGAGTTGCGGCGGCACGTTCATCCGTCGGATGGCACAACCTACTATAGCAGCGTGTTAACCAACGTGACTGTCACGAACGCAGAAGCTCACAGTGTCGCCGGTGTGCAGTACTCTCGTTCGCTTTACTTCGGGGCTACCATGCTCACGACTCTGGGCAAGACGGCCGAGCCATCTTCTGTCTTGCAGTATTCCGTCGCGCTGCTTTTGATGCTGTGTGGGTTTCTCTCCTTGGCCGTAATGATCGACAGTTTTCAGAAGCGCGTCACTGCGTCGGCATTCGAGCAGAAGGAGTTCCTAGTGACACGAACGCGTATCCAGAAATTCATCAACTCTCGAACTGCGCCGGCCGGGGTTCATCAGCGCGTCAAGTCGTTCTTGGAGTTCTGGTGGTCCTCACACCGTGGAGCTATCGTGAGTGAATTGTTGAACGAGCTGCCGGAGGCCATCAAACGACCGGTGGTGCGTAGTATGTGTCGACCGGCGCTACAGACCTTGTCGCTGCTTGCGGGCGTTCGGTCCTGCTTGGATGCACTCGAGCAGGTGTTTATCGACAACATCCGCTTCATTCTGTACGGCCAGGGCGAAATTATCTACCGGCAGGGAGACTACGCCAGCGGCCTCTTCTTCCTGCTAGAAGGAGAGCTGATTATCATTGTCGACGGTGGAACTCCTCGCACACTTGTGCAGGGTGGCTTTATTGGCACGGCCGCGTTGAATCTTAGCGAAACATCCGTCAGCTACGAGGAACGCGTGACTGCGGCAAGCGGCTGCATCCTCATCTTTGTGTCCCGAGACCATTTGAACGGAATGCACAAGATATTCCCCACGTTTTCCATGGCACTTCGAGCTCTGGAAAAGCGCCTTGAAGGTGCCAAACTGGCTCGGGCACAGCAAGACTACAGCGGACGTGAGCGATCCTCTAGCGGGGGACTACGGACAATGCCCGGCGTGAAAAAAACGACATTCGAGATGAAGATTCTGCGGTATCTGGATCTCGAGGACGTCGTCTTTGACCCTGACGCTGGTAGCACGGAACTGTGGGAACTGTGGATTTTCGGTTTGACGATTGCGTCGTATCTGAAAGTGGTCGAAGATATCACGGCTGGGGTTGACAGTAGCTGTGTCGTGCGCTCGGAGGTTGTCGCTGTACTGCTGGAGATTTTCTTCGCGCTTGACTTTTACTTCGACTCACGGCTCGGCTACTACGAGTACGGCAACAAGATTATGGACGTTGTTGCAATTCGCAAAGGCTTCTTCGGTTCTCGCCAATGCTGGTGCGACGTGCTTGCCATTATTCCACTATTTGCTGTCAACTGGGTGATGGGTTCGACGCATCGCTACGAGCTTCTAAGTGTTAACAAGCTGCTACGTCTTGTCCGAGCAACGAAAACGTTTGCCAAGTTGGAGAGCAAACACCTGAACCACACGTTGCACCTGCGGCTACTAAAGTTGGTCTTCGTGTCGCTCGCGTTTTCACATTTTTTCGGTTGCATCTGGTTTGATTTCAAGGATTCTTCCGCTTCACAAGACGATGCGTGGATGCCGTCGACATCGTTGAAAATGGCAAATAACAATGTGCAGTACTCCGCCCTGTTGTTCTGGTCGTTTGGCTTGATGTCGGACTCTAGCGCCGGAGAAATGCCCAAAACGGTGGCGCAGTGCTGCTTTACTGTGCTCGTTCTCCTAGTCGGAGCCTTCCTCTTCGCTTTCGTGATAGGAAATATTTCAGATGTCGTGGAACTCGTGGATGCGAACTCTCGCGAATTCAACGGCAAGCTCAGCTCTTTGCGTCTGCTGTTGGCACATTTCCACCTTCCACCCGCTATCGAGGAGCAGCTCAAGACGTACTTCTTCTTCCAACGGTACCACACAATCACTCAAGAGTATCTCTTAGAGCGCTGTCTGCCGCCGTCGCTTTTAACCGAAATCCGCCTCGTCCATCTCCAGCCCATGATTGAGAAAGTCGGCTTCCTTGCTGGGATGGAAGGGTCTGTGACGCGGATGCTCGTCTCGCAGTTCGTACAGGCACTCACTGTGAAGGACCAGTTCGTGTTTCGCCTAGGCGAGGAAGGAAGCGACATGTTCTTTGTGTTCACAGGAATTATTGAGGTGCTGGTGCCGCTCGAGACACTCCATCGCCGTCAATCTCATGACGCGAGGATAAACTCGCTTGGCTCGCCGTCCCGATCATCATTCCACACGGTCTTCCCCACGCTTGATCCGTCAAAGTTGCAGTCCAAAGGCCAGATGAAGAAGGTGAACGAGCTGACGTCGGGTAGCTATTTCGGCGAGGTGGCCCTCTTCACGAGTAAACCTCGTAGTGCTCACACTCGCTGCAAGACTTCTTGTGTGCTCTACAGACTGTCACGGCGGTCACTTGAGCTGGTGTTTGAGAGATACCCGGACTGGAAACGTAAAGTGCTCAAGATCGTCAACATTCAACAGGAGCAGCAGCTTCTGCGCAATCTGTACATGGAGGAGCAGATGGATATCGCAGCTCACCCCTCCAAGAGTACGCTGAACCAAGTCGACGTCCTTGGTGACGCTACCAATTTGAGTAAGACGAACCGATCAACAGGAAGCTCAGCAGGTAGTTTCTCAGAACGGACCTCGTCATCCGGTCCACAGCAATGTGGACTGCGTAATTCAGCTACCCGACCACTGGGAAGCTTGTCGTCGCTGAAATCTGTGGGCTCCTCCTTTTTCTCGTCGTACAAAGCGCAGCGTTCTGCAGCGACGGAGACAGCAGTTAGCTTGCAAATGGCTGGACGAAAGAAAACGGTGCTTTGGGTAGACTTGATGCTGCAATGCACCGATGCTCAGAGCGCATTCCACATCCAATGGCTAATGGTGGTTGCGGTCGGCACAATCTACATGGCTCTGGTAATTCCGTATCGCAACTCGTTTGATGAACTGGAACGTTTAAGTCCGTTGCCAATTGCCGCGCGAGCACTGGAGCTCACGTGTGAAGTCTTGTTTGCGTGGGATATCTGGGTCAACTGGAACCTGAAGGACGGGCTTAAGTCGATGGAACTGTACGAGCAAAAGCAACGCGATGCCTATCAGAAGGAGCGTCTGTGGATTGATGTGCTCGCGGCGATACCAATCGACCACTTCCTCGCGGACTTCTATCACTCGCCGCTGCTTTACTTGAATCGATGCCTGAAACTTCTTAACTTTCCTCACTATATGCGGGAGATCAACCGCCGTAGCGTGGCGTACGAGAAGAATCGCCTTTGCACGCTTTGGATTTTACTTTTCGTGCTCGTGCACTGGTGTGCGTGTGCGTATTTTTCCATTGCGTCGGCCACAAGTACAGCAAGCGACGACGATAGTTGGGACAACTGGTCCCCACTACGTAGCGCAATGGACATTTCCTGGACAGATCCGCCGTCTGACTTGCTGATGCTTCGCTTCCTGCGTGGGATATTCTTCGCCTTCACCACGTTCATCAAGAAAGGGAAAGTGTTTGAACCGACAACCTACGCCGTCTACACATTCACGCTCTTCGTGAACTTTGTCGGTCTCGTGACGATGGCGTTCATGGTCGGGGAGATGGCAAATCTGTACGTGTCGTACATCAGCAATGAGGTGGAGTTCCGAAAGAACCACATCGCTGTGGACTTGTACTTGGAGCGCTGGCATATCACCGGCAAGCTGCGAGCTCGATCACATGCGTTCCTGTCCTCCTTGTGGAGCTCGCATCGTGGCGTGAGCTACCAGGCACTCTTTGATGAGATCCCACAAGTGATCCGAACAGAGTCCATCCTGCACATTGCCAACCTGCCCTTGCGAGTGTTCATTAATAACGTATTCCGCCCGTTTGCCACGCCCCACCCCCACGATCGCGATGTTGAGGCGATTACACGCGCTCTAGCGCAACACCTCAAATATGAAGGCTATCCCCGGGACGAGTGCGTGCTGGTGGAAGGTAGCGTATCCAAGGAAATGTATTTCGTCGTCAAAGGCCATCTCTTGTCCACGACGAGCGCTGATCAACCGGATTCTGAACGAACCGATCAGCACTACAAGAAGGGGGATTTCTTCGGGGAACATGGTGTACTTGGGTACTCTGTGGGGGTTTCTACAGTCAAAACCGTGTCTGCTTGTGACTTGCTGTCCCTGAGTTCCGAAGATCTACTACAAGTTATCCTTTCCCGGCCACTTTTCCAAACAGCGCTGAGTCTGGCTGTGGAGGCGTATCGTGAATTATCAAAGCGAACCCGGTCGAACCGAACGACTTCAGCACTAGAAGATCCAAGACGAGCTGAAGAAGATTGGGGAGTTGTGCTCTTTCGACTCCTTAATGAGCGTAGAAAGCAGTGGCTTGAGGAAGCACTTTCGTTCAATGCTGGGGATACGGATGATACGTTTAACGAGCCTTGGACAGTCTCCGGTTTTAAACCGGGGCAGGAAGTTGGTCTCGTGGCAATTTCGTCGCCATCGACTTGCGTGAAAACATTCGAGAAACTCCTTCGCCTCATCGCCACTCGAGGTCTGCTGGACACGAAGACTTTGAATCAATCGGCGACGCAGTTCCAGGACACGTTGCCAATTATGACGGCTGATCTCTCGGCACACCGCAGCGCTAGCATGTCGGTGACCGAGAAGTCTGACAGCCGTAAGCTCAGCAATAATAAACTCTCCTACCTTCAGTGAACTCGAATGCAATTCACCATGCAACGAGTTTGTGTTGTGTACAAAAAATACTTCGATGAACAAGTTTTAATCGCACTTGGCATTCTTTTCTGACAATAGTAGCGACTGCATCTTTTGTGGAGGGCAAGACTTCCAGGAGCATATGCTGCTTGATGCTTTGCTCGTCTGAAGACGCGCCACAAACAGAGTGTTGGCGCCGAATTGCAGAATCTCAGCTCGAATTGCCTCGTTGTCCATGCCAATATTTTGAAGAGTCAGCTATCCATTGCTTTGCATATTCTTTCCGCTGCGTAAGCGTGCTATCGGAGACTGTCCACTGCCTTCCACGTTTTTTTTGCGTCTCACTCTTGCTGTTCAACAGATTCAATACTGCAACGTCCTGCAATACGCCAAAGCAACGTATGACCGCCTCTTTAGAATGCGTAAAGTGCGTACCTAAAAGCGGCCTATTCCTAACAATCTATCCTAATAAATGTTTCCTAACACCAGGCCTAAACGAAACCTGGTTATGAACCGAAGCTGGCCTAAATTCCAAAAAGTGACCAGCCGCGCTACACTTGGCTGGGCGCCGCTTCAGCGCCCCCGCTGTTCGCTTCGCTCGCGATATGGAGATAGAACCTACTGGCACGTACAGTGCGCGGCTCGCTGAAATGCTCGGCCCTGGGCCCGCCTTCGCAAATCCCGCGCGCTCGCAACCGCTCGCCTTAGTTGGCGCCGATGCTATGTACCACTTACTGCGAGGACGTTGTCCTAAACCTAAAATTCTTGGCAAAGTTGGCCTAACACAGGCTTAAAAGCAATGTGGTCCACACGAAAGAGACAGTATGTTAGGACAAATCGTTAGGATTAGGCCGCTTTTAGGTACGCATTAATTTCTCCCCCTCTTTATTTTCGCTCCCAGTACCATTTTGTAAGCCGTTAACTACCAACGCAAGGTCAGTTTGGAGTCCGCGTGCATTGGAGGCAACCTTGGATAACTTGACATCCGCGTCAGACACTGCAGCGCATACAGTTTCGTGAAGTTGGACAGTATCTGCACCCCGTATAGGTGCCCACTGCCAACTTCATAGTCTAACCAGACCAACGCAATTGCCAGAGTTCAAACCGACGCTAAGTAGCACTAAGCTTATCTCGGAGCTCTTGGATGACATGGTAGCAGCAATCATGAAAAGGTTACTACATGTAGAAATCGTTCGAAACTGCGTGAATGAAGACAGTTGATGCTAAAGTCGGTGTGTCAGACACTTTGAAGCTTACCAACACAAAATCCCCGCTGCTTCAGTTGCCTGTCCGATTGGTGATCTATTCAAGTTCTCACGGCTTGTTCCACTCCGTAATATGGGCGAAGTCGAGTGCGCGGAACAAGCTGTCAAGGTCGATGAGACGAATGTTGATCATCACTCTGGGTGCTTGGTGAGGCGAAACAACAACTTTTCACTCGTTAGAGCTCTAGTACTACATGTAGTTCACGAGCGCCACGTGCTTGTCGATCAACTTGCTAGACGGAAAGAGCCATTTCTCGAGCTCGTCGAAGGTTTCCTTCAGTCACTCGTAAAGACGCTTGTCAGACGCTTAGCCCTTCTTGGAACTTGCACTCGTGGCGAGAGCTTGCAAACTGCCCCTGATCAAAAACAAACAGGCCCAACAAGCCACTCAGGGTATTGCCGGGGATGAGGTGAGTGATGTACTTGGTAGGTCGGTGAATACAGAAATGCTCCTACCATGAAGGTCGGCGCAACAGGAATTCGTTACGCAAAGAACAGGAATGCATTGGAGCTGTACTGCCATCTTTCAGGACGAGAGCTATTAATGTTTTTCGTGAATGACAATCGTAAAAATGAAACAGAAGGAGCTAATCGAGATACTACGAAAGGCAGATTTGTAGATTTGAATTTGAATGTTTAACAACTTGTTTCAGCTATCCTGCCATATATGTTAACGTTACGTGAGTTTAGTCAGGTCCACAGAGTACCAGCTTGCTGTGGTGCCGGTGCCGGTGCAGATATATAGTTTGGGCTTGTAGAATCTTAGGTCCCCGAAGTTGCAACTGTCATTGACGTTCGGCAACGTGGCACTACTGGCAATGTTGAGCTTCTCACCGGGCAACTTCACTGTTGCCCCTGAAAAATCCGCCGTGCCCTTCACTGCCGTGCTGTCCGAGAAGTCGACAGTAGCTCCTTTGAAATTTGTATTTAGTCCTAAGAAGGACACTTCCGTTGCGGCTGAGAAATCTACAGTAGCACCCGTGAAATCTACTTCATCCGAAGTAAAGCCGACTGTCGTCGTCTTCGAGAAGTCCACAGCAGCTCCTTTAAAATTCACTTGGTCTGACGTAAAACCGACCGTTGTTTCTTTCGAGAAATCCACAGCAGTTCCCTTGAAATCCACCTCATCCGAAGTAAAGCCGACTGTCGTAGTCTTCGAGAAGTCCACAGCAGCTCCTTTGAAATTCACGTGGTCTGAAGTAAAGCCGACGGTTGTTGCCTTCGAGAAGTCCACAGCAGCCCCCTTGAAATCCACCTGGTCTGATGAGAAGCCGACACTTGTTGTATCCGATGAGCCTACAGGAGCGCTCATGAAGTCTGCATTTGATAAAGTGACTTTCGTAGTGTCCGAGAAGACAACACTGGGGCCAGAGAAATCTGCCGTCGGACCCGAGAAGGAAACTGCTGTTAAAGCTGAGAAGGCTACGGCATCACCGTTGAAATTCACCTGGTCTGAAGTAAAGCCGGCGGTTGTTGACTTCGAGAAGTCCACAGCAGCCCCCTTGAAAGTCACCTGGTTTGATGAAAAGTCCACACTTGTTGTATCCGATGAGCCTACAGGAGCGCTCACAAAATCTGCATTTGATATGGAGACTTTCGTGTTGTCGGAGAAGACAGCACTGGGTCCGGAGAAAGTTACTGCCGTCGTAAAGGAGAAATCAACTTGGTTGCCGGAAAAATTCACTTGGTCTCCAGATAACGTAACGATTGGAGCGGGCACAAGCAACTTCGGCGTTGATATCGTCAACGAAGTCTTGACGGTGTTCAAGCCAGTATGCTTGATGAGAGCTTCATCACTTCCTAAAATGAGTGTTCCCGTCAAGCTCACCTCACCCGTGCTGGCCGAGACCTCCAGCACGGATCCAGCTGCATTCGTCACAGCCAAATTGTAGCGTTGGATGGTTAGCGGTCCACCAGCAATATTCACAGCCTTTCCCGTCAGGGTCATTGTATCCGTCGCTTTTAGGTCCACGTTTGACTGGGAATTAAGATTCATAAGCTTGACGTTGTCCACCGTGAACGTATTCTTCGACACAGAGAGTAGTGGGGTACCGCTCGGATATTCGACCCGGAATGCCCCGTGCGCTGCGTCGCTCGCTCCTGCGCCAGGGGTCACAATAATAGAGCCTCCAGCGCCGTTGGCCGCAGTATTCGCTCCTGCGTTCAGTTTTATTTCGCCACCTTTGCCTCGGACTAGCCCAGAATCACCAAGTGCGACCTCGAAATTGCCTGAGGTGCCACTGGGAGCTGTGCCTGTGGAAAAAGCCACCTTACCGCTATTGCCGGTTCCCGAACTCACTCCACTTCCAAATTCAAGATTGCCAGTGTTAAAATTTGCCTTTGCAGTAGCAGATTTTACCACAACAGGTGCGCTGTTTCCGCCGTCGTTGGTGCCACTTGTGATCCGAACAGCGCCGCCTGTGGCGGTAGCGCCATTGCCGGGGCCACCAGTAATGGCTACATCACCTCCTGTTGCTCCGCCCCCTCCAGTTACACTTACAACACCACCCGTGCCTGTCTCGTGAGAGCTTGCGCCTGCCTTTACTTTGATATCTCCACCGATGTCCGCGTTGCCACTTCCCACGGAGAGACCAATACTGCCAGCATGACCGCCAGCAGCGTCTTTAGTCACGAGTGAGATAGCTCCCGAGTTTCCGCCAGATGAGGCGCCTGTGGATAGTGTGAGACCACCACTGGCTTTGCTAGTACCCGAGTCTGCTGTTGCGATTACAACATTGCCGCTTGTAGCAACACCTCCACCGCCGCTTAGGATGGTCACATCTCCTCCGCGTGTTCCAGTTGCCGATGCTGCTCCAGCTGCAATCGTTACGCTGCCACCGATTTTTCCAGATCCGCCATTGAGCTCCAGCAAACCTCCAGTTCCCTCGGTGTTAGCTCCGGAAGTTACGGAGACCCCTGCTCCGACACCTGTGACTGCACTGGAACCTGAAGCAATCGTGATTTTACCTGATGAGGTCGTTGCAGCATCGGCGGTTTTGATATTCACAGCACCAGAGTTTCCTGCTCCAGTCGGCTCACCTGATGAAATGGTTATAGATCCGCTTGATCCAGAATTTGCGCTGGAAATTAGCACGTTGCCACTTCCACCGCTAGTACTGCCTCCGCTCACAATTTGAACATCGCCACCAACCTGGTTCGTCCCCAATCCACCACGAAGATCCACCGCACCACCTGTCTTCGTGCCTACACCACCAAGTATGCTCAGTTTCCCACCCACTCCGTCGTTGTGTGTACTTCGTCCACTGACGAGTTTTAATTCGCCTCCAGCTGCAGCCTTTCCTGTGCCAACTTGCATGAGAATTCTGCCACCACTGCCACCGGTCGAATCTCCCGATACGATGTCAACAGTGCCTGATGATCCAGTGTTAGTAGTACCTTTAGCTTCACCAGATGACAACTTCACTCCACCAGTGCCAGCAACCTCAGAGTCCGACGACGCTACATTTACACTTCCTGTCACAGCAGAAGCACTGACTCCACTTAAAATCTGGACGCCTCCACCGGCAGCTGAGCCACCAGCGCCACCAGTCAGCTTAACGTCTCCGCCAGTGATGCCACCTTTACCACCGATAACAGACACTGTGCCGCCTGCGCCGCTTTCATCTGAAGTCTCTCCTCCCAATACTTTAATCGCACCTCCGTCAGATGTGTCACCAGTTCCAACACTCAAAACAACCGAGCCTCCGCTACCACCAGTAGCGGCGGCCGTGCCGACTGTCAGTTGACCGGAGCTACCGTGTTTGGTCGTACCGGATAATAACGACACTGAGCCACTCACTTGTCCGGTGCCTACCACCTTCCCACTACTGATCAACACGTCACCGCTCGAAGCACCAGAATCGCTTCCACCACTTGTGGCTACGACATCTCCACCTTTTGTGTTGCTACCTGTTCCGCCAACAAGCTCAACTTTCCCACCAATCGTCGCTCCAGTTCCACCCATCAGTAGCGTGCGACCACCAACGCCCGTTCCGCCTCCAGCGTACAGCGCGATCTCACTTGCTGTGACCACATTCCCTGATCCAACCGACAGCGTCACGGAGCCCGCTGCTCCACCAACAGCATTGCCCGTCTTAACCAGCACTGAGCCAGAGTCACCAACGGTTGTTGTGCCCGTGCGTAGCTCTACCGACCCACTCTTTGATGATGTAGTGGGATCTGCGCTTCTAATAAGTACATCTCCGCTTGGAATCGCTGTGCCTGATCCACTCACAAGCTCGATTCGGCCGCCAGCACTTGCTGTTCCTTCTCCACCTCGAAATTGGATACCACCACCAGTCTTCCCGGTGCCGCCCGTCACCTTAACTAATCCTCCAGTGCTCCCGTCACCAGTCGCAGTCCCAGCGCTTAGTTCAACATTCCCCCCAGTAGCAGCGTCACCAGAGCCTACTGAGAGTGTTATTGAGCCTCCTGGACCACCAACACCTACAGACGAAGCCAGTTTTACGTTTCCTGTAGCTCCGCCTTTTGAAGCTCCTGAAGAAAGTGTCACTGAACCGCTACCCTTCGCTGAGCCAGATTCGCCGCTCGCAATCACTACGTCTCCACTTAAAGCGCCACTTCCAGATCCGCTCGTCAACAAGATGTTCCCTCCCTTCGTTGAAGCCCCAGTGCCACCAAAAACTACGACACTACCTCCAGTACTCTTTCCACTCCCACCCGTTACCATAACGGCACCGCCGGTACTCCCATCAGCCACGTTTTCTCCGCCCATCAAGGATAACACGCCAGCATCTCCAGTGTCGCCGGAGCCTACTGCGACGGTGATTGAACCGCTGCTTCCCCCAGTTGCACCAGACGTCGCAAGGATCAGCTCTCCTGACTTACCAGCAGTCGCTTTTCCGGGTGAGAGTGTCAGTGACCCACTCACTGAGGATTTCGCACTGGAGACCACAATGTTGCCGCTGGATGTAGACGACCCACTCATCAGACTCACGCTCCCACCGATTTTCTTATCGCCAGCACCGCCTGTTACGCTCACGTCACCACCCGACAGCTTGCCATGCCCCCCAGTTACTGAAATCGAGCCACCAACACCGTCAGAGTGAGTGGAACTACCGCTGGTCAAGTCAATCAAGCCGGCTTCAGCGATATCTCCGCCACCAGGATTTACAAAGACCGAGCCCGCCTTGCCTTTCACGGCATCTGTGGTCTGCAGCCAAATGTCACCGGAGTTGCCGCCATTTGTACCTCCAGTGTATAAGGCAATGGTGCCGCTTGGATTATTGTTACCAGGTACTGCAGTAGAAATCAATACGTTGCCACTCGTGGCATGATCACCCGTGCCGCTTGTGATCCGTACAGCTCCACCAACTCCAGTGTCAGTCGATCCACCAGCCACCGAAATTTCGCCACCGCTGCGCTGTCCTGATCCGCCTGCAGCAACAACGCTTCCGCCAGTGCCGCTCGAGTCCGAGCTTGAGCCAGCATTTAATGTCAATGCCCCGCCAGTAGTTGAGTCGGTAGTTCCTAAGCTAACAGTCACCAGACCTGACACACCACCTTTTGTCCCAGATGTTAGAAGGGAGATGGATCCGGTGTCACCTCCTACTGAACTCCCAGTTGAAAACGTAATTGAACCGCTTGACATTGCAGATTTCGAATCAGCGCTCGTGATGGAAACAGATCCAGTTGACCCGCTATTACTTGCGCCGCTGGAAATTCCAATGCCACCGCCGGTCTTGGAACTGCCCTTGCCTCCCGCCAGTGTTAGTTCACCCCCTGCACCATCGCCCGGACCTCCACTAAGAAGTAGATTGCCTCCTTTGCCACCAACAGCACCATTCTCGCCCGCCACAATTGTGACAACTCCTGCCTTAGAGCTTTCAGACTTGCCCACTTCAAATAAGATTGAGCCGGCATTGCCATTTCGAGCGTCCGACGTAACAAATGAAATGTCGCCTGAAGTTCCGCCATCTGTCGCTCCGGTCACGAAGCCAAGAGGCCCACTATCGCGTTTACTTCCAGCGTCAGCAGTTGACACCAGCACGTAACCACTAGACGCTCCGCCTCCTGATCCACTCTGGAGTCGAACATTTCCTCCAACCTTAGCTTTTCCAGTTCCCGCTGTTACCTCAACGTGCCCCCCTTGACTTGTTCCTGTGCCACCCTGCACAAGAACACGGCCTCCCATACCATCATCATTGGTGCTTTTACCTCCAATTAATTGAACTTCTCCGCTATCAACGACACCACCGGTGCCTGAAGAGATGACAACGCTGCCACCCAGTCCATTTACAGCATTCGCAGTAGAAATAGTCACTCCACCTGAATAATCTCCACTGGAGATACCAGACGATAACGTCAACGAACCGCTGATTTTATTTGCTCCGGACGCTCCTGTTGACACAACAATGTCGCCGCTGCTGACAGAGGAGCCGCTTCCACTGCTGATTTGCACATTACCCCCCGCAGTATCATCCGCTGATCCACCCGAGATAGCTATGTTGCCACCCAACATTTTACCGTAACCTCCTCGGAAATCCAAAATACCTCCCACACCTTGATCTGGAGTAGAATCTCCAGCACGAAGTTTAATGTCACCCCCGTCTATACCATCGCCAGAACCGGAGCTCAGGTTGATTTGACCACCGTTGCCTCCGGCAGCACCTGACGTCTTAAGCGTGATGGTTCCAGAGCTCCCTTTATTTCCAACACCTGTCAAAAGGATCAGCGAACCACTGCCTGCAAGTTCGGAAGCTGAAGAAGATAAAGCAATGTTTCCGCTTGTCTTGGCCACACTGCCACCACTGCTTATGTCAATAGATCCTCCTGAGCCTTGAATAGATTTTCCTCCACCGATCTTAACATTTCCGGCATCTTGATTTGCACCTCCTCCTTTCATAACAATGTCCCCTCCTGGTCCAGTCAACTCGTTTGATCCCGCGGTTGCCAATATTGATCCACTTGCTTTTGTGGTACCGCTTGTTCCAACACTCAGATTTATTGCACCACTCTTTCCATTAAGTGAAGCACCAGTCAGGATATTAGCATCTCCGCTTTGAACAGTTTTTGATTCCCCACTCGACACAGTAATTGAACCACTGGGAAAATCATCATTCGCATCTGCAGCCGAAATGGCAATGGACCCACTTACACCTGCAGAGTTACTGCCACTTGTGATCGACACCTTTCCCCCCGATACACTTTTACCTGCTCCGCCAGATAATACGATATCTCCACCACGAGATGGGCCATCTCCTCCTACAAGAGAAACTACTCCACCGAAACCACTCACCAGTGTATTGCTTCCACCAGTAATGGTAACAGCACCACTATCACTACTTTTCGAACTACCAGCTGCGATAGTAATGCCACCACTCCTTCCAGCAACAGCAGCAGACGTGCTTACTGAAATATCTCCAGAGTTGTCCGCTTTGGATTCACCCGACGAAAGCGTGATACTTCCACTCGCATGGGTTAAGCCAGAATTGGCGGTAGAAACAACTACGTTACCACTTGCCGCGTCACTTCCGCTACCACTCGTAACGACAACGCTGCCGCCGGTGGTATTCCAACCGGATCCGCCATCGAGTATCACATTACCTCCTCCAGCAGTCCCTGTTCCGCCTGTCAAACCAACCACGCCTCCAACGCCAGAACTACTGCCCCCGCCACGTACAGTCACCGAACCACTCGTAGCACCATCGCCACTGCCGACTGCCACCACTATAGACCCACTCTTTCCACCTGTAGCAGCCGAAGTCAACACCGATACACCCCCAGACGAACCACTGTTACCGACGCCGCTCGACATCGTCAAGCTGCCACTTGCCGGGGCGCCCACGGTGGACAGCTCCACGTCACCACTCTTCACACCGCTGCCACTTGAGATGTACACGCTGCCGCCCGCTGACTTGTCGCCCGCACCGCCCTCCAACCTCAACTCGCCACCTCCAGCCGTGCTGCCAGAACCGCCGCGCACCGCAACCGAGCCGCCCGTGGCGCTGCTCTTGCCGCCGTCGACCGCCACGGACCCTCCCGAGCCCACGTCGCTCGAGCCCACGCTCAGCGAGATCGAGCCGCCCGCACCGCCCGTCGTAGCTCCAGTCGAAACTGACACCGACCCGGAGTTGCCGCTGCTCACCGTTCCCGATGACAGACGCACGGCGCCGCTCCTGCTCGTCTTCGCCGTACTTGACGCCGCGCTCGATGCCACCACGTCCCCGCTCATCGCGTCTGCCGCAGCCCCACTGGAGATCAAGACGTTACCGCCAGCGGTCGACGTGCCGGACCCAGCAGAGATCTCCACGTTGCCGCCAGTAGCGGTGCCAGTGCCACCCTCCACGGCCACACGGCCTCCGACGCCATTCGCGACGCCANGTACCTGTACCTGCGCCGCTCGCGACAACCACACCACCACCCACTTCTGCAAAGCCCATGCCGCCGCTGATCTCCACGACGCCGCCGGTCTTCGTGCCCGTGCCGCCAAGGAGCGCCACACGACCACCAACGCCACTGGCAACGCCATTGGTGGGAGCGGTGGAGGCGCTACTGTCACCGCTGCGCACAAACACGTCTCCGCCACTGATCGAGTCGCCCGACCCCACCAGCAAGCTGATGTCGCCCGCCGCACCCTTCGTCGCGCCCAACGTCACAATGTCGACTGCTCCAGAATCACCGCCCTGCGATACGCCCGTCGACAACGAGATGCGCCCGCTCGTCTGTGCCCCGCCCGTCGACAACGAGATGCGTCCGCTCGCCTGCGCCGTGCCCGACTCCAAGCTAGAGATCAACACATCTCCGCTCGCCATGTTCGTGCCACCACCACTCGCAATAGACACAGCGCCACCAGCTGTAGAAGTACTTGAGCCGCCCGCTAGAGAGATGGCGCCACCAGTTTTGCCAGTTCCAGCCTTCACATTTAAGGTACCTCCGACACCAGAATTACTTGTGGATGCTCCTGCAGCTAGCTCGATCGCGCCACCACTTTCCGCGTCACCACTTCCAGCATGAATAAGTATTGAGCCCCCTCCTCCACCCTTTGCTGTTGACGTCGAAATCGAAATCGCACCTGAACCGCCGAGCTTCGATTCACCCGACGAAAGCGTGATACTTCCACTCGCATGGGTTAAGCCAGAATTGGCGGTA
>LGSN01000415.1:0-30239 GCA_001314375.1 Phytophthora podocarpi | reverse complement strand
CTGCTATACTAGACTAAGTATCTTGGGATACTCTAAGTGATAGTTGCCACAGCCGCGGCTCACTTTCAGAGACACACAGCGTGGTCGCACGCTAGCTTTAGCGTCACTTCAGTCTAATCGGCGATTCTATACATAATGTGTACATAATTTACATACAAAATTCAAGTAGTTAAAAGTGTGCTATCCTTTTGGACAACCTCTTGTAGAAACCTCTTACAGAAAGTCTGTCAATATTGCCGCGATTGAGCTCACAATTGATTGGCAGAATCAGCGTGAAAAAAAAACGCTCTAATTGGTCCAATTCTGGACACAAAAGTCAAAATATTGACTGAGTTACGCGGGCAAATCTAGGGTGTGCTATTCTTTTGGCCAGCACTGTACTCTCTTCAAGTACTAGAATGTGTATTAGTGGTGCTGATGTGCTACTTGTTGTGCAGTGGATCAAATGAAAACGCTGGCGTTGGGCTGGATCCGGAGTAGATGCTAAACGCAGAGCTCGTTGCCGGTGTGGAGTGTCGTAGAGGAGGAAGATCAAAAGTATACACTGGTGGTGCCATTTCGTTTACAGTTTGAAACTACATCCATTGCTCTAACGCGCTGGTACTGTACGATTTCGAGCAATCAATTGACTGTTTAAAGTCTTTGGTGAAGCGTTTGGCAGCGCAAAATCAGTCGTCCAAGTGAGCGTTTAGTAGTGCGCTACTTATGTACGCTGGTGGCCATCAACCTCGTTAGGAACGAGTTATTTTTCGAGTGCAAATTTGGGAAACCCGAGTGCACCGTTAGTTTTATGCAAAAATGGTTCCAGCTCCCTTTGAGTTGACGCCACGGGTCTTCAGAAACGCGATCGTGGCAGCTTCAGCGCGGCGACCAACGTCGAGGACTTGGCTCTTGTAGCCCTCCGCGTTGGAGTCGAGGATGAAGCCGCCATCGATGAACAGCTTCATGAAGGCAACGACGTGGCGGGACTCGGACTTCTTCTGACGGTCGGTGGAGTCCCAGACGCGCGGCACTCGCGTGTACCATTCGTGCCACGCTACGGACAGGTTCGTAGCTTGCTTTTTTCTGCGCTTGGGTTTTGGTTCTTGCTCTGACGCGTCTTGTGCTTGTGCTTCTTCACTTCTTGCTTGTATTCCTTTAGTCTTCAGTAGCGCAGCCTCGACGATAGTTAGACGCGCAGCCACGGCCCTGTTTGAGGCGATAAGCTCTTCAATAACAGCTACAAGGTGACTGCTTCCTTGGCATGCGTGCGTCTTTTCTTCGTTGTTTTCTTGTTCTTGAACAGGTGAAGCTCAGCGTCGCAGAACAAGCAAGCAAGTCAGCCGTCGAGATGTCAGCTGCGCTCAAGCACTCCTCCATGCGCGTAATGACAGGGGCCCCGGGTGAAATGGCCTTGAGCTGCGGGTAGTACCGGACAAGGTAAGCAGTGACAACGCTGAGGGCTTTGGTACTTACATTCAGCCGCTGTGCCTTGAGACCTGTACAGGAACTAAACAGGAGCGCCTGTAAGCGACCCAGCGCTCGTGGGATGCGTGCCTCAGCGCTGCGATGGTGAGAACCGTAGGCGAGTCGTCAGCTTCCCGCCGCTCAAGACATGAACCACCTTCCTGTTTGCGCGCACCGGGTTGTGATGTAGGCGAAGGCCTTGTTGGTCTTCGTTATATCCCACGCGCCACGGTCGAAGCTCCACTGGGCAGCAAGACGATCATCTCCGTTCGCGTGCTGGGCACCGCCACGTCGGAAGGAGTACGAGGTCAAGTCGGAGGTGGCACTTGCAGGCTCGGCTACACGTGTGAGAATCCTGTTCACGTACGCCTGTAAGCGATCTTCGCCTCGCTTAGCGCCATTTAGCGTGCGACTTCTCCTGCGCTGACGTGGTTCTTACCTGTGTTTGTGTGGTCGTAGGTGCAGGCGTGAGCGGGTCGGCAGCAGTGGGAGCGTTGAAGGTGAGCGACGGCATCACAGCAACTTGAAGCGAAGCTGGTTCAGCTACAAGCAAGTCGTGCAGCGGAGTGCCCGAGTCGAGTGCGGCAGTGTCTTGGGACACCAGTTTTGGTAGCTGGTCGAGTAGCTCCGCACACGGAGCGTCCTGCGTCGCTACTGCCACAGCCAGTGTGTGCAGTGGACACGTCAGGAAGTCGTCCTTGTCGGGAATCAAGGTGAGTCCCTGATTTTCTGACGTCTTGACGCGCAACAGCCGAAGGTAGAAGGTGCCATCCGCTGACACTGACACTGACACGAGCTGCTTTTGTATGTAACCCAGATCCGAAGAACGGCCAAAGCTGTGCCACATCAGACACGCTAGCGCAGCGTCTTGGTAGTCAGCATTGACTCGCGCTGTGCTGCACACATAGCGGATCAGAGACTGTAAATCCTCCTTAGCACAAGGAGGAGCTTTATTAATCAAACCACCTTTCTCACGTTTTAAGCAATGTTTATCTAAAGTTTTCCCTTGCTTTAGCAAAATCAGCTCAGTAGGTACACGCAACAGGGGATATTCGACGAAAAGCCACAGTTTACGTTTCTATAGTATGAAGTTGCAATGTTTCGAGCAAGCTTACCTTTCTTACCTTCGTTGGTGGCTAGATAGAAGCCGAGGTGGTCCATCGTTGCAGCCAAACGTTTACCGGATGAGCCCATGAGAATGCTAGCTTGAACATATTCCATGCTAACATTCTCCTCCTCCAGCATTCGCTTGAAGGAGCCAATCGCCGTCGTACGAGCCTTCTGGGTGTTCGTAGGAACAAACGCGGTGGGGCTCATGTTGTTTTTATTTACTGTTTTCTAAACTAATGGTTGTCTGCCGATGCCTGCCTGCGTCTGCCTAGACTAGAAATGCGCCTAATTGTCTGAATTACAATAATATTCCAAAAATATTTACGGACTTGACATTTGCATAAACATATCCAGATTCTGTTGCGACTTCCGACAAATATTTGTCGGAATGTGTCCGACAAGTACACCTACCCCATAAGTAATGCTATTCGCCTAAAGTACCAAATTGGAGAGAAGCGATAGGATAATATATCGATGTTACTAACCAGACCACAATCCCGCAAAACTATTTGTCGGAAAGACGCGTAAATTCATCCATACCACAGTAGTAGCATTAAGACTTAATGCGTCTTGAATCTGTCAAAGCTGTTCAATATTTTGTACTAAACTTAGAAATAGATGCATAAAATACTGGCAGGCAGCAGCGAACCTCTAGACGACATCATTGGCACTTCGCACACGCTGACACACGGGGTACGGACTGGTTGAAAATGGCGCCGTGTTGCTGAGGTTCACCATGAAACTTGATTATGGCTGAGCCCGGGCTTGTTGCTGTAATTAAATCGATATGCAACATCTGATTGTCGCTGTTTCGTAGCGAGTATCTACCCGTTTGTGTGGGTTCGTAGGAAATTCTGGCCCTACTTTTACTATCATTCAAAATGATGCGTGGCCGAATTAGTTAATTTCTGTATACTACATGATTGGTGTGCGTATATTGTTAGTAGCGTCACCAGGATATCCGACGATCCGTTGCCACACACCATTCGCCAAAAGAGAGGGCCGAGAAGCACCAAACCCACCACGCGCTTGATGCCCACTGCGTCCACCTGGCATTTAAAGCGCACTCACCGGCGGCAAACACCAAGTCGGTCACTAGCAAGCCCAAGAGCAACAAGAAGGCGGCCGTACGCGACGGAAAGAAGACCAGCGTGGCCGCCGTTGCTGCAGTAGACAAGACTGTCGGCTTGACGGAGGGCAGCCCAGCTGGAGCTGAGGCGTCAGCTGGCGTCTGCGCTGCTGCCCGCATCAGTAGTGGGGCCTCGTCGTTGCATGTACTGTTTACACTGCGGCTTAGCATGTGCAACCTGGCTCTACCGTTGACATGGCGTTGGACACCGAGCACACGCTGCTGGCCGCAGTGGCTTTTCGGCCATTTTAGAGGCAAGGCGGACCAACACAAGCATGGCGACCACTAAGAGATGCGTGAGTAGCGTGCATATTACAATAGACGCAGAAGGCGCACGCTGGATGCATTTAAGCGATGTCATAGACACTAAGAAGGATGAATCCAACCTGTATCTCTATGAAAGTGCATCGACTTTCAAAGCTTCAGGTTTACTTTGAAATGTTCCTCCTCGAAGCTCACCAAGCTCAGCGACGACCGAAACTTGTTCAACATTATCATTGGCAGCAGCGATTAGCCTAGTTATAGCCAATCATCGTGTGTGTAAATTTTATATCAAATCTATCCAACGATTTTGCCAGATAAGTGATTGTCTAACTTATCCAACATTTAAGTAGAGTTATATATTGTGAAAACCGATTAGTTTGTCCGATGATTTGGGGGAACTTATTGGGAGGCAGAGCCGGGCGCGCCGTCACTAAAGATGAGTATCTGACGTCTCTAATTAAGGGTCTAAATTGGAGTTACACACAGATAATCGGAGTTAGTAACACATCATCAGATGGTGAAGGGGTAGGTTCGCAGGATTTGGCTGCTGCATCTGTCGATTTACACGCACGGGATTCCGCGCGTGTAAATCGGACTACCATCGGGTTGTCTAGCGTGTGTAGGCTTCCAATAGGTACGGGCAACATGCCCAACCTGAACATCTCCACGTTCTAGTATATAACTGTCAATGGCGCGTGCTGCGTCTTGGATTCTAGATGCAGTCGCCCGACGAATACCGACAACTTGAACAGACGTATCCATAGCTACAAAAGCAAACAACTTTTGAACGAAAGACCTTTTGTTCGTTCTGCGCTTGTGATGCTTGCCTCTGGCAATAGCAAGGCACTCCCGACAGTTAGCTGTTGTCAAAGCTATCCACTCCACCTGTTTAGTACCAATACTAGATTTCAAGTAGATGGTTGTATCGTCTCGGGTGATCTTTAATTTGTATTATTTGTAACGGGGTTACACGGAGGTTATGGTGTGGCACACACTTACCGTAACCTGGTTTGTTTTAGGAAGGGTACTTCGTACCGGAGCCTTCGAGGACAGTCGTTAGGTAGTGACAGGGCATCGTTATACCCTTTAGTCAGTAATAGACATTAACACTTTAGGCGGCTGCGCCGCGGATAACAGATTTAATATCAGTCTTGTTTAAGAAGGAAATGCGTTCCTTGAGTCTTTAGATTGTCATCTAAAGGCTGTAGAAGTTCTTGTACAATCCCACCGAGTCTACGTCGTCCTCTGACATGTGCTAAGCGGCCTGCAGCAATATTGCTGTGCTTGCTGGACCTGCAATCGTGTCGCCTTTTGTGCACAGGGCTTCAAACGACTCGGCTTCTTCGTCGAAGGTGGATTTCCACCATTACTACGCAGGGTATTCATCCAACGCCAGCGAAGGTGTGGAGCTTCCGCCAGAACTAGTGGACGAGCCACATCTTGGGGTTCTCTAGGTTGATGTTGGTTCAGCTGGTTTTTGTGATGGCCTCGATTTTGGCAGACACACAGGCTAGTGTCATCTTTTTTGCTCGAATCTTGCTGTAGGATTAATTTGAGCTTGGAATCTGAATGCCGTCGAGCCTTCGGACATTCGAACGGATTTATTTATAAATCGGCCCTAATCCTGCTTTCGTCATGCGTCCGTAGTTTGACATATGTAGTAGTGTAAATGTGAGTAAGCGACTATTGAGCATAGCCGGATTTAGATATTAATAAGGATTGCATCATCTGATTAAGACTCTAAATCAGCCGATTTATAATTCAATAAGACAAACTTCACAATAGATTTCGATCTACATATCTCCGAAAATGACCGATAACTACCAATGTATGAGGTGTCTTCCGTCCAACATTTCATATTGGTAGACTTCCGAAAGTCGCCTATACCTCGTACCAAGCTCATATGTAGGCGCGATATATTACGTCACTTGGTACGAGAATAGTCCTCGCTTGGTCAAATGGTGGCAACCAAAAATAACCTGTCGGCAGTAGCTGCCACTTCGGGATTTCCGTCCTCGCGCAACATGCGCGCTCGTCGTCTTGCGGTCCAGATCAACGAGTTGCTCTCCATCCAAAGGAGTAACAGAAGGGGCGGCGACGCTACAAAAGAGATTGACATGCCTCCTCCATTTGCGCATGCTTGCATAACTACCTGGCTACCGCATCATTGACGTCTAACACGTTTTGTGCATGTACAAGTCGCGGTACGAGAAGGCATTCATCAACACGGTCTCTGTCCTCCCTGACACGTAGGAAGGTCTTCTGAAGGGGGGCTTTTGTGTTGCAGACGGCAAGAACTGCGCAGAACAGGCCCCCACTTACAACGACGATCAAAACGCGCACAACAACGGTGAGAAGCCTGTGTTTCCCATTCCATAGTATCAAAACTAAATAACGTTTGTACAACGATGCACGGTAGCTCATAGCGTTAAGCGAACGGGAGTCTTGTGTTACGGCTACGATGGCACATCGATATGGGGAAAACACAACTTCCCAGGATCCTGGAACGACGGCGAAATGAGTCGCCAATTGCAACGTCGTTTAGCGGATCTTATGGAGGCGGTTGCTGTACCACTGATTCGGCTCTTCGTGTTAGTGGTTCGCCCAGGAAGAATATTGTCAACCCCCTCAAAGATAGAGACCTCGAGCGTGCTAGTCCAGAATGCTGAGCTGGGTTACTAGCTATGATTGCAGCTATCACTTCTGTTAGACATGCTGCAGAGTGGGGCATGGAGTGTGTACCTAAATGCTACCGGTGCTTAAAGCTACCTCTTTCGTATGGTCCAGACAAGCGTGCACGTCTTCCGTGGAATATATATCAGTTGCACAACTTGCGTGTACGTACAACTGGCATTAGCCAGATTCTGACGGTTATCGCTTTGATCAGAACGGTGCAGGCAGGAGATTCAATTAAACAGGTAATACATGTATTCATTTAGTACAAAGAGTCTGTTAAATGTTTCTACAGCTCTGGCTTTCGTCTTGTATGTCCCCGAGTAGCGTCCTATTCACCACCGTCATTGAGTTGCTTTGCACCGCTATCCTCGTCGTCCAGACCCGCCATAGGACGGCGGCCCCACAAACTACTCGAGCTAGCAGCATCATCGTTTGCTGGTTTGCCGATTCGCGTTCACCGCATTGTCGCTGGTAGAGCTCACATTCCCGGCAATACTGAACCTCACAGGTTTCGTGGCGCCTATCCATGGCCATTAACATGACTACCATAAAATGAGACTGGTCCGAATTGTTTTGTTCCACACGAGATCGTTATCAACGTTGTCGATCATTCGATCCAGTTTGATACGACGACGGGCGGTTTGCCTGAGAGACATAGCACAGGCTGAACTCGATGACCACCTTTTCTGAGAGCTCTACAAGCTCCGAAGGCTACATACCCGCTCGCGCCGTAGTCTGCAATGGGTTAGAAGTTGCTGACGACACGTTCGCTGAGCTGGGCGTTGTGCAGGTGGGTTGAGCGTGCTGCTGATGCTGGTGAAGTGGTCGCCGAGGATCTACTCAACGGGAAACCAGGAGTTCTGGTACCCTCCTCAGTTGCTTCTTGGCAAGTAATCAAGACGGAGGAGGTGGCTTCTCTTCATCCTCGTCTGACGTGTCTTCGTGGAGATCGACCACAACAATTTCAGTTTCAATGTCGTACTGCAGACATTTAGCACGTTGCACCACCTCGGGACAAACACCATCACCTGCATCAATTAGAGATGGTTAGACAGACACTAGGTGCATCCATCACATAAGTCACATACCTGTCGGTTTTGGAACGCGCAAGAGCTTTTGAAATATCAGTTTAAGGCTGTCGCCATCCTTTTCAGTTCATCCCTGCAGGGATATTGACATTGAACCGAGCAGCAACGTTCTGTCACTGCTCAGCACCAAACGTGATAACTTTTTCCGCGAACTCCAGCATTCCTGAAACGACGAGTTCAATTAACTTGACACGTCCATTCTCAATTTAATCAGCAGCATATGACGTACTCATGACTTCCGACTTCGTAACGGTCTTGCCTTTGGTCTTGCCCTTAGCGCTGCACTTCCCTTTTTCGCCATTGCGGTTGGTGTGCGCTTGATCTTCCTTGGAAAATGAAGAATGAAATCCTACAAGAGCCTACGTGCTCAGAAGTTGATGATAACCCTTCTAATCATATACTTTGGTTCGTGCCAAACGCTGCGCTTGGTGAGACGTATTTTGCATTTGCCCATCGTTCGGTACTCAAATGGTCCTCCATATGGGAGAGTTTGGCCTCTGACGTGGGCGACATTGGAAGTCTCTCATTCGGCAAGTTTAATGTTACGAACACCATACAAGCGCAACTATGGAATGTTATAGTGCCAATGCAGCTACTGTAGTTTTGTACTACCAGCAAGGTCTTCATCAACAAATACATTCACTGCAGCACTAATCTATTTCTAATGCCCCATCATAGTCGTTTCAATTGGAGAGTGACACGCCAGGATACGGACTCAAAGAAGTTGGCTTCCAAACGTCAACCACACGATCGCAACTGCAAACGCTTAATGTCTATCCCCTTATATAGTTTTAAACAGCAACTACTCACAACTGATTCTCCGGTGTCTAGCTTCGATATCCCAACAGTTCTAATTGAGTGGTCTACGATTTACATACATGCATCTGTTATCAATCGTAGCCGGCAAACCAAAATGAGTTTCTATCCTGTTGACATTGCCAATAACACCTCAGAAAGCTGTGACATTGCATCGGTAAGTGTAATTTCTCCATAAATTGCGTATATCATAAGTACTGCCAGAGGTGAAGATACGTACAAGTTGCCGCTCCTTTCAAAAACGAACAGCAGTAGTACGCCACGCACCAAGCTAATATTATTTATAGAAATTATGCCTGTTACCTGGTAGACGCCCCTACAGATACAAGCGGATGCAATTATATACGTTGTCCACACGGAGAAGGAGATGATGCCGATAGGGGTAGTTCATTAAATTCAATACGTTTGAGCAAACGATGATTAAAACTATGCGTTACACGATGTATTGGTACGAGAAATCAATGAATGACCCCCCCCCCCCCGGGACGCGAAGGGGGCATCTACTGTCATTGGTGTGGCGTCCGGTCACGCTAGTACGCCTTTCAGCGCCACTGTCTGCCTTGTTTTTGTCCTTGGACTTTTCATCGCCTACCGACGAGACGACACTGCGTGTTCTCTCTCCGAGAAGGAGCAGCAAACATCTCGGGTCATCTTGGAAGGGCTCCACCTCGGAGGGATCGCCAAACGGAAGCGAAGGCACCTAAGCCATCTGTCCCACACCAAATGTAGTCATACTAGGAGCTCGTCGTTTGAAGGCAGTAATGTGAGCGTAGCCCAACACTATACTGCCTGTCGGGACGCCTCGCCGCCCAGACTCGGGACATTCTCCCCGACTAACGGTACGCCGTCCTCGGCGTGCCTCTAGTAATTAAGCGAGCTTGCGACGCAGATCTCGGACGCGACGCTCGGTAACCTCCATACGCGTCGAGATAGTAGCAGGCGGTACGTTCGTAAAGGTTGATTCGCCGACAACCGGCGAAGCGCTTGCGTCATGATAGACCTCCTACTCTTCTGCATTTTGATAGTATAACGTACGGAGACTCTTCTTCTTGAAGTGCTTGCATTCATTCATCCAAGCATTCACGCGTTTCACAGCGTGCTCTAATAAGGACGCGGGAGCAACGTTCTCCAACTTGCCTTCCGTGTGTCCGAGGCGTCACACGTGGGTGTACAGACCCATGACGAACATCGCGCAGCTCAGTGAGAGTCCGTATGGGGTCCAGACGAAGAACACATTCAGAGTGTTCAGGAAGAAAGCCAGCACCACTACTGCAGTTCCACCTTGGAGCACGAACTCCACAAGGTCGTACGTCGCCATAGGTGCGTTCAATACTAGCGACACACTCAATAGTACAGCCCAGCATAATATACTGATTGCTTCACAGGAACGTCCTCAAGTAGCAGTCATAGCGACCAGTTGCATCACGTAGTTGCGGCTAGACAGGGATGTCTTCAAGATCAGACCCGGTAGGTATTCGTAGACGTACCGTGGTACGTGTACCAACCCGCTCGCGCCATGTCACTATAGTGTTCATACTCGGTGACGCTCTCTGTTAGTACTTGTAACGGTAAACGAACACAGCACTCCACCGAGCGTAAGCGTAGACAGGGCCGCATAAATTGCCGTACTTCGCGTTCTTGCAGCACGGTTTGGTGTCGCGACAAGAATGCGCTCCATATACCAACGTGGAGGCACATTACACGTCACACCACTCATAAGAACGTCCAAGCCTCGTTACGGAGTGGCGAAGTGAGAGCCCAGGCGGCGAAACAGCGCACGCCAGTGGTCCAATGCGCAACCAGCGAGGTCGATCCGGCGTACCCAGCTAGTTGAGTATTTAGCGATGCCATGCGTAAGATGAGCTCTACCATCGTAGTCAGCGGAATGAATAATGATCTCACCCTCTCCTCGCTCGATGTTCTGTCCCTAATCCACAGCGTAGTCGAGCTTAGCCTGTCATGTTGAGTCACGAAACGTCATAACAATCGGGCTTGCGGTAGTTGGTAACCACAGGAAACACGGCACGTAGTGAGCAGTGACTCTCAAGCGTCATTTGGTAAACGTTACAAGGAATCCACCAAACGTGACAACCGGTCCCAAGTAGTCTGCAACAATCACAACAGGAAACTTCCTCGTTCCAGTTCGGACCTTTATCTCCGTTGGCTTCGCCAATCTAACCATAGTCGACTTCAGTCACTTGGACCAGTCTTTTCTCAACAACAGAGTTTCCACCTTTGAAACAAAAACGCCACTGGCAAATTCGACTCCAAACACACACGCCGACATGGCCGACTCACCCCCTCCGCGCCAATAAGACCATGATCTCGCGCAGCTGATCTCCAAGGATCGTCGTGCACAGAACGATCGAATCACGATCGCCGTGGTCCGCAACACTCAGCTATCGTTCCGGAAGGAGATGCGTTCCGTCCTCAGCACCTACGAGGCGTCGGACGGCATCGAGATTCTGGACGACATCCCCGAGGCCATTCTCGGCAACAACGCTGACCTGATCAACGCCTTATGTGGCTCCGTCCTCCTCATTCCTCAACTGGCCCGACAGCGTGATGGTGGGACGCCAACAGCCCAATCTACCTTCGTAAATAAGTCCTCCAAGAAACGCATGAGTACGCAAGCTGATTCCTCTCCAACGGGGAAAGGAATACACCCCATCAATAAGTCCAAGACATCCACCTCGCCGACCGCTAGTATGTCGCCGTCCATCCCATCTCCACCGCCCGATGATTAGGCGATCATTCCCTACGAATTCTATCTCTGAGCTTAATACGAGGTGAAGTAAGACCTCGTGAAGACGTTTCGTCGCGCCAAAGATCTTGTCGTCACTCCGTTCCAGCAAGCGTACACATAGGAAGGACATCGGGCCTGGTACGATCCGAAGGCGTATCCTCATATTCACCTTGCGCATAGACGATTCTGGCAGGCGTATCACCAACTTTCTTCGAGTGGGCCCTCCCCGTTCCTCTCAACACCAATTGGGCTCAAACTCAGCGTCAAAAACACAAGATGGACACCGTTCGAGATCGGCACGGCTTCATCAGCCTTTGCATTGAGACGTGGAGTTATTACAACTTCCTCCAACGTTTGGAGTGGAGGAAATCTCGTGACCGTATGTGGATGAGAGGCGACCCCGGCAAAACATCCAAGGATGCCAAGAAGTACACGACCAACTCAGTTATCGACCTCGACGAGCTGAGTCGCAAACCCAAGCGAGCGTACCGCACTAAGATCAAGGTCGCTATCACTCCGTTCCACTTCGATGAAGGCACCTTCCCAAACGTACCGTCCATCCTCAAACAAACCCGGGCGCTCGACCAAGCCGAAAGTGAAGCAGGCAAACGTCTCAGTCTCCGAGCATTGACACGCGTTCGTCTGGACATTTCGAACCGCCAAGAGTAGTCCGCTGGGTCGGCGACAAGCCTCAGCGTGTTTGGCAACCGCTCATCAACGACGATAGGATCCGCTCTCTTCAGGACTAGATCAAGGAGTCGCTTTGCGACGATACCTATGAAATACCAACCGTCCCCCGGTACGATCCAAAGAGGCCAAGAACGAAGGATATTCCCCGTTCAAGCATGCGAGCGGATCGATTACCGTTTTGTAACCCTCAGGCCCAGAACCTGAAGACGACGACGAAGAAGATAGCGCTGCCAGTAACGACTACGGCAGCGAGGAGGAAGACAAGGCTAAGGGCCCCATTATGGCTAAGCCCAATTACATCAGGGATAGCGAGAGCAACAGCTAACCTTCTTCATCTCCTCAAATCGCCCTCGAAATCATAGCCCGTTGTCTGAAGAAGTTTCTCCATCATTGCGTAGTAGTGATTCCTCAATAATCGTAACTCTCGTTGGCATCTTTTCCCATTTTAGTATCTTCATTTTGTTGAGAGTACTCTTCCATAGCGTTCCTCCATACAGACACGATCTTCGGTTTACTTCAATTCCAATTGATATGCAAGTGTGGCGTGGACCACGCTTTTGACCCAATAAACACATAACTTTTGCCCTGAGCACTCCCACTCAGCCCCGCGCGAACTTCCTCAGGTCCAGGTCAGTGCTTTGAGGTTCGGGAACAAGTCAAACTCCTGTCGATCCAAATAGCAGCCGAATTTTCTAGTAGCCCATACGATATCCCAGCACTCGATATAAGAAGTCCCGTCCTGCTTGTACATCCAGTTTTTCTCCGAGACAACCAGCCGTTACTAGCGCAGGCGCCCACACTGTCACGACCATCCACATAGTGCATTGGCACGCCCCGACAGCCAGCTGCGACGAATCCACGAAGCGTTTAGTGAAGGCAGGATAGACAATTGTAGTAGGCTCAACCACATTTCTTTTGAGCTGCAGGAAAGCACCCTCGCAATTATCACTCCACTCAAAAGGCACTAACTGCATCTTGTGTCGCTCGATTTAAGCCGAAATCACAGTGTACCACGCATTTACCCCCTAGAGTAGCTAGTAACTACGAGGAACGCTCTGACAGAGTGAATATCGTGAGGTCTCTGAACATTGATCACTCACTTCACCTTCTCAGGTTTGGTAAGAAACTCGACGGTGTCACGAGGTGACCCAATCTCTGAAGCGTTGCACCACTTGCTTGAGGAGAACCAAATGAATAGGAACGTTTTCATTGAACACGACGCAATCGCCGAGGTACACTAGACACGTTCTCCACTTCAGGACCACGAGTACATTCTCCATGAGCCTTTCAAACACACGTACAGCGTTACACAGCTGAAGGACAGCACCAGCAATTCATAAAGTCTATGCTTGCAGGAAAACACGGTTTCCACACACTATTCGCAGCCATAGGTACGTTCCAGTGCACTGAAGCAATTACCATGCTGGGAAGCGTTTAGAATTCCCGAGTACGTCCAGCATGTCGTCAATGAACGCCATTGGGTAGCAGTCCTTGATGGTAACAGCATTTAGACTACGGTAATTCATACGGATTCGAATACCGCCATCTGGTTTGCGAATCATCATGGCAGGACAATCCCACTGGACCACTGACGGGCGAGTATACCCCAGTTCAAGGTACTGCTCGATTTCAGACTCAGTGATCGATAGACACCGATGGGTATCCGTGTCTATCGAGAACGCTAGCAGGTCTGTCCGACCAGGAGCTATTGAAGTCACGACGAACATGTCTCTGAACGATACGAACAAGTCTCGCATCAGCTCGTGCTGCTCTTCCACCAGCTTGGCGTACATAAATGCCATCTTCAATTTGAGCATCGATTTACGGGTAGAGCTTGAGGCATAGAGGTTGCACTCATAGCAACATCGATCCAGCGAGAGTCCATCGGGGACATCGCTTCCCCGGTCGCAGGTTGAGTGTCCTCGGGGACCTCAGCTTCGTACTCGAAAGACCAATCAGGCACGACCGTTGCTACAGTACAAAAATTCCTTTCTCGATCACCACCTCCACAGTGGTCGCGTTCCAAACTTCAGCCAGAAATTTGCCGCCCGAACCGTGCAAAGCGTTTGCGCTACTTTCGCCGTATCATCCAGATCCAGCCCTTCCACAAGTGCTTCTCGGGATCTCATTATACATCAGTCATCACCAACGTTTGACCATCGGTCGGAGCCGTAGAGCTAATTCTTGAAGTGAACATGGTTTTAACTCAAGGATACCCAACGGGGACACCTCGCATGTGCTCTTTAGATTTACCATGCTCTCACCCAAGTTGATTACGGACCGGTACGCTTTAAGAATATCGGTTCCCAAAAAAGCGTCTAGATACAATTGATTGACCACGCCAAAAGGTGTTAGCAGCTCCAGCGTTCCTAACCTCATTAGCAGACCGACCACGCCACCGATCCCAAGCTTGTGTCCGGTGACTCCATTCAGACACCATCAGTAAGGTCGTAGTAGAGCTTCAGCTCTCCCGATCCTACTTTTACCTTCGCGTCAACCAAATTCGCAACACCACTAGGGTCAATTAGCATCTCTGCCGGGATGCAATCGATGTAGCCAATTGAGGCGTCGTCGACGTTGTTAACAGTATCAATCACGCACTCCCCGTCAGGGACGCCATGTTCATGTTCAGCAGGAGCTTTGTTCACTCCAGGAACCTCGCATAGTGCGTTTCTCTGTACGCGAGCAGTAGTTCAATCGTCGCCCATGACGGATACGTACCAATAAGGATCGTTCTTCCTGACTGGGCATTATTAACGCTACCTGAACGCCTCCGAGCATTCCCAACCGAGGTACTTGTGCTTCCAGGCCCTCTCGCGTGCCATCAGTTGTTGTCGACAAACGACCCGGGGTACGCCCCGATCCACCGTTCAGAGCCTCTTCTTTCACCAGAAGATAAATGGTGAGGCGGATAAGAGATCGATGGCGGCAACGGAGTAGCAAAACGGAAGTGGACCATCCTCGTCAGTCACGAAAGCCGTCGGCGATCCACAGGTCAGAAATAATGTTCTCGCTCTCTAACTTGACGTCTATGTCCTTGGCCTCTGTCGATATACCGTTCCATATAGCCCGCTGGACTTCGCCACCTCTAAAGTCGTATCCACCACTGACATCCCTTTACTTAGTAGCTGTAGGTCGCTCGGGACCAACTTGGCTCACTCGTTTCTCTGAAACAGCATCTCGGAAGTCGCGGTCGACCCTTTTAGATACCTCAGAAGCCGCCAGCTTCGTCTGGAACCACCTAAACCAATACACAGTGTCCGGAGTGAGAACGGAGGCAACCGTCTCGGACACGGAGACAGCCGACCTCCCGCGGGAGTTGAAGATCAGATCTGAGAGGAGGAGCAGGACGCCCAGTCGCATGCGGGACGAGCGAGGCGCCCTGGTCCAAATCAGGTTGCTGATTAGGAGCTAGATCCGTAGGTGCACCCGTACCAGGTTAGCAGACAGTGGCGCTTGCTGCGCCTGACCAGTCGCGATCTGGCCACGCTAGGGAGAAGAGATGATAGCAGGACGGATAGCGCGGACAGACGGCACGGCCAAGATCGCTGTTCCAAGAGGAAGGGGTGACCCGAGATGCGGGCGTGCTGATGACTGCTAAGAGGAGCAGATCGGCGAAAGAAAGGAGCGACGGTGAAGCGAGGAGCGTCGTAAGGTTGTGTAGTGTAAGAACAGTTAGTCGTGTATTTCCCCGGAAGACAGCAAGTTGAATATCCTTTTTATTTGACTTGTTGTTTAATGTTATTAAGTGTTCTCAATCTTTAGCTCCTACTTCTATACGGTGTTGACTGTCCCTCCCATTCGGGACGACTCGCGACAACAGGTGTCGACATCTTTCCTGGCGACGCCTCTCGCGTTCTGTTGAGTGTTTCCTCGGGGATTGCCAGAAGCTTGCTTAGTTCCTTCACGGTCAGTTCGTTTTGGCGTTTTGCGTTTTTCTGCATAAGCTTTATATTTCTACTTCTTCGAGAGGGTGCAAGCGTTCTCCGATCTCCTTGTCATACTATTCCTTCTCTTCAGGAACGTTAATAGGCGATCGTTCAGTGAGTAGATCCAGTCCTCTGGGGTGAAAAGGCTAGTCCACAGAGGCTCTCCCTTCTTTCCTCCCAGTTAGGGATCCAGAGCGACCCCCGTGGGGAGGCCTCGCTTCTTCTGCATTGGGAACAGACTCGGAAGTATTGCTCGTTATGCTTGTCACTCGATCAGGCCTGACCTGCTCGTCTTGTACGCAAATATTACGTACTGCATGACTAGTAGTCTCCGCGATCACTTCGGTTCCGTTCTCGACTTGAGTATCAAGTTCATCTGAGGACTGAATGTTCTCATCGTCCGCAGACGCGGTCATCCTTCCTCAGTCCTCGCCGTGTGCTGTCGTTTAAATGTTTCGTAGACTGTCTCCGCCACGGCGGGGGGGATTCTCGTAATAACCTTGTTCCAGTAACTGCATAGCATAGAGGTACCCCTCCGAGCCCTCGTAAAGCCTAGTGAACGGTTCACGCTTAGCATTGTGTTCGACAATAGGTTCACACTCAACGTATTCTTGCCGTACCCCACTGTATTTTCCTGTCCTGTAACCGAGCTAAGCGTCACAGATATCCTGATCTGTGCGACTGCTCCAGGGCAGCGAACCCATCCTTTCGTTCGGCTGGAACTGTTCTTGCTTCTATCGGTTTCGTCGCCCCATACATCACTGTCAGTTCCCTACTACGGATACGAGTTCATTGTTCTCACTCCGTAATTCGCCTTCACAGTGACTTCTTCTTCTTTTTCGCGACTCTCCACGAGTGCATCCCCATGCATGTATTCTCTTGGACCAGGGCTACTGGTGCGGCACTATACCTATTGTGCGCTATGCCAGCCCAATCGATAAACTGCTCTTCCTCTTCCTTGTCACTTGATTCCATATCATTTATTGCAAACACCGTCGGTTGCTACAGCGTACGCTGATCCACCAAGCCAGGAACGTTTCCGGACTAATCAACCGTACTCACGACGGTGTCTGTAGCGTTCCCCTGTGTGTAGTCCCATAGACAAGAGGAATGAGTGGCACTTTTTCCTCCCGCTTCTACGTGCCTCCGTCATTATTTGGACTGAGTCTGCCCCATGCTAGGCACAGCCAGTGTAGTCCCTTGTGAGACCAGGTGATTGATCGCCATCATCGTACAATCGGACACCATTTGATCAGTGCTGTGATTAGGCTGGTGAATCTTTATTGTCCAGGGTGTGCAGTAGCCTAGGAACCAACTCCTGAAAGATCAATCCTCAGCAATTGGAATCAATCCTTCAAGGTGGCGTATAACCTTGTGAAATCCCTTTCGGTGTCGTTTATCTTCGGCTGTTGGACTTGCACCCGATGCGTTGTTGATACACACTTTGAGTCTCAGAAGGCAGGGTCAACGCACACTTCAGAATGCAGCTTCCACGACCTCAAACATCCCCTTAATACAATACAGAGTTGTATACACTAATACGTAGCCGTCACTGATGCTTTTAGAACCTTGGGCGGTGGGTCTTAATGCCAGTCGCCAATCGGGGTTCTATCCAAAACACTGGTCAGTCGAGGAACCTCTTTCAATCTTTATCACACATCACCCTAAAACACGAAATGAGGGACACAATACATAGTCCTATCATACAGCAGTCAATAGTTTAGACTCTAGGGGTGACTACTTCAACCACCTAGGAATACATTTAATATGAAATGTGTATATCGTATGAGAACAACACCCCAAACAGGATATGAAACTAGATACGTTGAGATACAAATAGAAGGGGCGTTCATCACATCTAGTCACGCGGTTTCCAGTAGCCGTCAGTCGGTATGTTCACTCTCCATTTGTAGTGTAAATACTGGGTCGATGATTATTTTGTTTGTAGAGATCAATAGACAGCCTTCAAGCAGAAGAAATGCTTCAATAATTTTTTTAATTGAAGGATATTGGGTTACTATGGAGTAGGCTGTTTCGTGCACGGCATGAAAGTGCAAGAAAGTACTTTAGATTCAAATAGCCTAAAACAAAAAGTCGAGTTACAAACCGCTAACCCAAGTGCTGCTAGCTCAAAATCCGTAAAGACGAACGTCACTAAAGTTAGTACGAGAAAATGTGACCCTTTAACGCTTCCTTAGGCAAATCGAGGGCGCTTCGACTCGAAGGGTTGGGTTTGGATTGTCCGAAAACCCTACTAGACACAACGGTCTCTTTTCCTAAATTACACGCTTGGACACAACCAAGACTGCTTGCATAGACCAAAACCAACTTACGGACTGGTTCTCTAAATTAACTATGGAAAGTGCCTACTCAAATGCAGATAATACATGGAGTAAAACATAATGCGACGAAAAAAAGGCATGTATTAAATCGTCATATCTGTTTTGGAAGTACTACCGCTGTCATTTTGTGCCTTCGTAATATGGTGTGTTCTTCTCTAAATTTCTAACCGGGGCGAAAGAATCGCCCGAGGCCAATCGCCCTTGACACTTGACTTGACTATTAAGCTCATTCTAAGTACGAATCGTACTTAACATGTACCCGCATGACCATATGTTTTTGCCATGGGCGATTTATGAAATAATTTGATTTTGTATTGGTGCAGTGTCGTAGGAATCCGAGAGCAGACTCGATTTGGTAGATTTAGACGGAATTCACAATACCAATCGGTATCTTGAACCTTCGTAATTTATGTACCTTAGTGCGTTAGCTCTTGTTGACTACCGAAGAAGTTCGTGCGTTACGTAGCACAGTAATTAGAAACGTTCATGCTTTTTATAATCGAAAATTTCGTTTGTATGTTGATTTTACATCGATTTTTATGGTCTGATACGGATTGTTTCGTCTCACCCTTGACGCTTCTCAGTATTCGATTGTCTGCTCCGCGGCGCTAACAGGGAGTCAAACTTTCGGCAGGACTCGATCTTGTCCTTGATCCCATCCTTGGTTGGTAAATTGCTGAACTCGAACCTGAAGAAGGAGAGCGTGGTCGAATATTTTGGCAACGTGGTATCGGTGATCTTGCGATTGAATAAATTCACGAATCCACCTGACCCTATAGCCGATCAGTGTGTTCGCCACCGATAAGGTTACGCAATGCAAGAAATACACCCAGATCGGATCCTTAATTGTTGTTGCTGCTCTTCCGCCCTTTCAAACTTCAATGCAAAACCTCCAATGGTTTGCAATCTATCAACTCGATAAAGATCGTTTTTTTGTTTAAAGATTTTACCCGGTCATTATATTAGTTAAGAATTGAAACTCCAACCGATTTAAAGCTACAATATCTATTTTCACATGCTTCATTGCTGCTTTACCATCACACTTTATGTAGACATTGTGTCTCCATGTAGATGTACCAATATGTCACTTGAATGTTGACTGAGCCGTCTTGGATTAATCCTCGTTGGGCTTCTCAATATCTAGCTTTCGGTTCTAATCTCCTAGTATAAAACGTATTACTCCTGGACGCGCGCCGTACCAGGTCCCCGTCTTAACTTGGCTTTAATATGGATGAGAGTCCCACACTCGGTTGTCAGCGTTAACGAGGCATCTTTGTTATTTCTGTCTCCAACACTATGAATGGATACTTGGGTACCCGTTCCTAAAAGCACTTGTGGGCAAGGGCGTAAGACGAACTTTGTGTGTTGCTATATGTTTGCTAGAAGTTTGCTATTTTAAACATTCATTCTGGTTTGTCTTGGACTCAGGATAGAAGTGTCGACGTCAACATTTCTTCGTTGTTGGTACTCTGGTAGGTTCGGGTTATCTTGTTCTCAGTATAGAAGTGTCATATTTGACGTTTTTCTCATCTCTTGGTTCTTTAGGCGGATACAACGCACACACAATGGGTGATTCACAGTACTTCAATGTTCTATGTGCCGAACTGATCTCGATCGGTCGGCTTGGTTAGTCGTTAATCACTTGGGCTTTGTGTGACGTAGTCTCGTCGTACAAGGTTGGTCGTTCAGGGATGGTCTTCTGGGGTTGGTAGACGTTTAAGGTTTTGTAGTTTTGTACTTGTTTCTTCAGCTACAAGCCTTGGTCTTTCAAGGCTTTGTATAGTGTAGGAACGTCACTATGGGTGTGTAGGTTTGGAATGTGCCTATTTGGCGCCGTGCACCGTGTCAAGCCAGGTGGTATTCCGGGATACGTTCACTCGACGCACTTGAACGCACTGCATTCAGGTTTTACCTATCGTAACGGTCGGACAGAGCACACTCTTGGGTATACTTCCAGGTTTTCGGGCCCATTCACGGCTGGGCGCACGTTTCCCCCCGTAATCGTAGCCAATCTGGCGACTCCTCGTCGTAGATAACCACGGAACTTGTATCTTCTCCACCAGGCAGTTGCTTGGCGGCTCGGGGAATTTTCCAGAGTCAAATCGTGCCAACCGCCCTTCTGGTCTTGGTCTATCTCAGTAGAAATCATTCACCAACTGACGGATCATGGCTCGACTTACGTTCCACGCAACCCTGGGCGAACAGTTGTCCCGAACGGTCGCTTGGTTGGACTGCTACATGAACTGATGTTTTTTCTCCGACCCGTCGCTCAAACAGGTAAACTTCCATCACTGAACTCGAAGAAGAAAAGTTTACTTCCACAACGTAATGGATCATCATTCATGCAACTGATGAGCTCGTCATCCTCCCCGAACACGCCAGCGCTAGCGGCCCGTGTGCTACCAAAATCCGCCCAACTTCTGACCCTTGCCATCTCCGTTGGTGACGGTTCTTCAGGCGGGTGTGCCGGTAGCTGATGAAGGCGGCTTTCGGGATTTGGATGGCGAGTCTTCATCATCAACGGTGACCCTGTGGAAAAAGGAGTCGAGGGCCCGGCGGACGAGTCCATGGAAGATGTGGACACACACAGAGAACCACCGCTTTCGACCAGCGCGTCCCCAACGAAGATCCGATTTCGCAGGACGCCGCCACTTCTCGCACATCTGAGGCTGCAACAGAGTAACTTTCGCATGATGATTTATTTGAGCCGGTTCGCGCGGGCATTATTCCGTCTTGTCGTTCAGAGTCCTCGAGCTTCAAGAACGTCGCGCCAGCTCGTGATGTAGCTTCACCCACGCGCATGCCTGGGGGGGGGGCATCTTCGTCGTCGGTGTTTCTGCAAACGCCCATGCGTATCGTAACAATGCGTATATGCAGAACTGCTATAGTAGCGTTCAGAGGCTCGTACTGTTTGTAGGAACCTCCGAACAAAGTTGGAAGATCTGGACGAGTTGTTGGTCCAACTCAATGTCGGTCGTGAGATCATTGCGCGCCCCTAGATTGATGAACCTTTTACTACCCAGCAACTCAAAAACATACTGAACTTCCTGGTGATGCGTCGAGATGTAGCATCTATCGTGAGGCACTTCAATCCAGAGCGACTGGCTGAACGACTCTATCACACGGTGTCTTCTTGCTTCTCGATCTTCACCATTATCACGTGATGGATCCTCGCATTCAAACTCCTGATAGCTTTTCGGCTCGCGTAGCAGTGGATGCCCAAAATGACATCGCCCAGGTCAAGCGTGGGTATGCGTTCTTGGGCGAGAATTATCGCGGCGAGCTGGAGCGTTTCGTGACAGCAAACGAAGCCACTCAATACCTGCTCATTCGTGACTTTTAAGGTATGTGAAAGAACACCTTGACCCTAGAGCGTGTCTCGCGAGGCAAAATCACCGAGCTCAAATAACAGTAGTGTCGCGCCGAGGACGCGGATGCGCTCATGGTGTTGGTCAAGTAAGAGAAGGACTAAGTACGTGCAGAGATCTTCGAAGATAACACCGCCGAATAAGACGGCAGCGCTGACGAGCTATACGACGACAAACAAGAGCGTGCTGCGTCCATGTCACCCAAACGCAGATTGATGAAGAGAGGTTCGTTCAGTAGGACTCCGTCAGCTAAAATCAGCAAAGAGGACGATGAAGTTGCTATTCCTCGCCGTAATGTCAAGGTCAAGCGCGTTCTTTCGTCGTTGGAAAGGTCTTTGGCCTCTTTGAGGAGGAGTTCTCCGCCTCCGACAAAGCGCTTACGCCCGCAAGACTCGTCTTTGGTGAGGTCTGATACATCTAACAGTACCAAACCTACTACCGCCAAGCTCAAGCGTGTGGTTCATCAGGACACTGTCCGATTGCAGTACGAAAGAACTACCAAGACCTGACCTACTGAACCATGACGTCATCGAAGACCCTATTCGTGGCGTTTTGGCTTGGCGTCACTTCGGAGTGGCGGCGCAACTACACATCGGACGAACACTTCTACGACCCAGATACCTGACTTCCCTGACAACACCCTCCAAAAGGTTGAGACGTACATCCTGGCGAAGGGTTGGGATGAATAAGCGTACTGAGAGCTCGTCGCGAAACTGCCTTGGAAGGAGATGTTTGGGGACCGTGCCAGGGAGTTATACTTCCATACTGGTCGGATCTGTCCCCATTCATCCATCATCTTTTGTGCAAGGTTGTTGCATACATGGAAGTCGATTCTCGTGCGTTCTGGGAGGTACAGCAGTGGTTAACTATCAAGATCAAAATTCCTCTCCAAATTGATCGTCCTGTATCAAGAGCGTTACAAGTGTCACGAGTCGGTCTGGCGTGGATTCCAAAAGCGCAAGGCGCAGATGATCTCGCACGGCTTCCTTGAATCGCTCTTCAAAGAGCCCAGAGTCGAGCTGTATCCAGCGAAGATCTGTCACTTGATCGTGATGGTCCCAGGACCCTCAACGGAAAGGGCCAGTCATAGACTCTGGTCGAGCAGATCACGAACGTCAAGATTGACAAACCAGGACGCACTCGATGGACTAAGAATTGTGATGATAAAAAACGCGTCCTTCTCGTTCTTGACGGACTCGAGGCACACGTGGTAACCGCGGACCAGCGCAAGAGAAACTGGGTTTCCAAGAAGTACCGGTGAACCGTATAGGATCGCCCAGCTCCGGCGGTTATCGGGTGTAGTTCGTGTCTCATCACTTCATGTCATAGTGTAACACTTTGAATTTCCAATCTCGTCTGTCCGATACAGTTGGCCTTTCTGTTCTTCATCGTACTTCTCACACTCACCGTGCACTATCATCCCGGTTTTCGTATTCTTTGCTCATTTCTAAGTCACCTTTGTATTGTCCAAGTCTCCGTTTCATATCGCTGTCTCCTCATATTGCTATCTCCTCACATCATTGTCAATCTGCCGCCACCGTCTTCTGGTCAGGTACTTGCCCACAACTCCTTCGTGGCGTAAAGTTAACTACCTGGTTTTCGGTCATTTTACACGGTTTCACACTTTCGACGATCTATTTCCGTTCAGGGAACGCTAGGCACGTGGGTGATCATATCCTCCCTGGACAGCGAGTCCGTGCCCTGGCTAACTCATACAACAGCGCACCGCAATTCAGCTGAGAGACCGGTATTCATTCGGGGTCGTCGTAGTCCTTTCACATCACGAGGTATTCGCGGGCACGCTGCGACGTCAGGGCCTTCTTAGGTCCTGGAATTGTTCCACTACCTATTCGTCGTTCAGGTTGTCTGCATCCCAACTGTCTTCCGGCAGTAGTGCGGCATCGAAGTCATCGTCCTCGCTCATCTCAATCTCCGGGGTTGATATTTTCGGGAAGAGGGCGCGCCGTTTTAGGCGACTGATGTGTATCCAAAGGGTTGACACAGTAACCTGTGTCTTCAAGCTTCTGTTTCACTCGGAATTCTTTGTGGATCTTGTAATGGGCCTACTTAGCCCAGTACTTAAGCATACACGTGTGCGCACGTGTATGATGAAAGCGTAGCTTTCTCAGACTTGGTGTTATTATAGTTGCTAGTCTGCAATCACAGGAGGTTCCTAAGGTTGTTGGAAACTGCAACGTCCGTGCAAGCTGTACGACTGCAGTCCGGTGTGGGCTTTACCATTTCTGGAATGTCCTTCAACAAGGCGTTCCGGGGTTTTCATGTATCTTGGTGGGGTCCTAATCGTCTCCAACGAATACGAATACAAGCCTGACTTGTCTTTGAGTTGGTATGACCAACGTTCCGCTCCACAACCCAGTGGGACGAACCACGTGCGTCACGCAGTGGCGGTGGGAACACGCCTCTCGGATGGTCAACCTTCGGTTGAGCATGGGATTCCCGTCACCTTGACCGAGCGCAGAGTCCGCCGCTCTGAAGCAAAAACTGCGCCTTCAGAAGGCTCATGTCGCGGCGGTATCCCAGCCTGCCTTGTACGTGAGCGTCGAGTTTGGGACGAAGCTTGCGAAGTTGATGAAGCAGGTTACTTCGCTCGGGATTCAGGTCGGCCGTGCTTCTTCCTCGTTTATGGCGGGTCACCAACACCAGGTGACCTGTGCTGCACGTACGGCTTCAACCGCCCGACGTTGAACTTCGGATGGAGGCGCATGCTGGCTAGTATATGTAACGCGTAGGCGTTACCATACCGCTCGAGCACCGTGAGCGGCCCGATGAACCGTGGATCAAGTTTGTCTCTCCGAAGTCAGAGACTACATGTTTAGCTAGATCTTATGTAGGTATCAGACAAATGAACCCTTCTTGAATTCATTTGTGTTACCTCTTCCTACGTTGGCAGCGTTCAGCTTCTGCTGATCAGCTGAAGCTGCTATTGTGTCTTGGACCAACCGAATGACGGCTTGTCTTCGCTGAACAATGTCCATTGCTTCCGAGCTGAATGACTTGTTCAGCTCGACTACGCCGTCCGCTACAGGCCCGGCGAGTGCGTGTCCATATACGGTGGCTGCGCCCTAACACGCCTAGCTTGGGTGTGTTTGTTGTTCGCAGCAGGCCCGATCTGGGCGTGCTCCTTCGCGGTGTCTGTGGCCGGCACATACACGGTGATATTGTCCTTCATCGCAACTGATAGTACTGTGTTGATTTCTGGGGTTGCTTGGACGCATCCGTAACCCCCCCCCCCCCCCACACACACACACACACATACATCCGCGCCTCCACTCGGCGAACCTGTCTGGCTGTCTGTCTGTTCGTGCGTGTCGGTTTCGTAACGCCTTTGTCTTGCTGGCTAGACCTTCCGTTTTGCATACACTATCGCTGCATTTTCTCATACGTCACTCACCCACCCAATCGCCTGCGCCTAACTTTTTGACTGCAAACTACTTACCCGAAAATACAAAATAGTTATGATATTTCTAGTATTATGTTTGGCTTAAAACAGCCTTTAGCTGCCGAGCGCCAGCGAAGGAGGCAGTGATTTGCCAAAAGTAAACCTTTAACTACAGACTATTTACCCAGAACTACAAAACTAGCTGCTTATTCCGATGGCATTATCACTGGCTAAAACAACCTTTAGCTGCCGAGCTGCCGAGCGCAGCGAAGGCGGTCTTGATTGGCTAAAACCGCAATATATATTCGAGCTCATATTCCCTTTCCAAAAAGCAATCGGCGGCGGTGCGGACGAGTGAGCGCGGGACGGGGCGTTTGTCAAGACGAGCAGCGCGCAGGATATACACGCGGGTGAGGAGAGTTTTCGTAAATATAGAATACATGTATTTTGCATGTAGAGCGATATATTTTGCATGTACAGTGATGCACCCACCGGTAGTGTCAAAATGTGTGAGATTTTTTAATATTCAATTTGACTAGTAAATATTTTTAAAATTTAAAATATTCGCGTTAGTTCCTCCCATCAGTAATATCCTTATTTTATTTGGATAAAGAAGCCTGATAAAGTAACATAAAACCGATAGAACCCGAGTATAAATTACGGATAAATTACCTCCATTCCACAATATTTTTCTAATGAATAACATCAGGAGAAGAAGAAGTCCACTACTTCCGTTATTCCAGAAATCAAAGTTCTCTATTAGTCTGCTTTTGTTAAACTTTATTGAAATATTTCATTTTATCTCCTTATACTGCAATATGATTGATTTGAACGGGAATGTTTCTCTTAAGGCGTTATCATGCGAAAATACGGCCGTGGCATCGATACTAAGGACTTGGGCCCACCCACCACAAACTCCGCCAAAAATATTAACTGGCCTATTAATTTTAGCCAAACTGGGCTGCATGGAGAAACCAATATCACAGGCAGCTCTATTCTTTTTCATGATACACACATGGATTGGACGACTGAAAGTAAATTGCGCTCGCAAATTGAAGCAAGCACACACGCGTTAATGCTGCATACAGCGGACCCGAGGTGCCGCTTCAGCTTACGATGGGTACCACACGCTATGAGTGTGATCAGAGTGTGGCTTGGAAATGGCCAGTGGGATTGATGAGTCTGGCTGTCTCGAGGGCAGAATGGGGCCGTCTCCGCGAACGAGATCTAATACTTGCCTTCTCGAGCACTACGACAATCTGGAATTTTGGAGATACATACGCACACGCGAGTACAATCCCGATGCAACAGCGGACGAGGACTTTACCAGTCATATCATTTAACTACCACCCACGTGATGATACACCGCATTACTGAGACAGTCACGAAGAATTTGACTGAATCGGCGGTACGTACATTTCCGCGGACACAGTAGAAGACGACGGCGGAAGCTTTCGAAGCAGACTTCACCATTCGATAAACGTCAGCGGAATCCCACCACACAAGCTAAACCTCAAGGATGATAGGTACGTCTGCGGGTTGTGGAGCTCTAGCCTCACGTGATCCACGCTACGATCGTGAAGGACTATCATGAAGGATAGCACATGTTGCTTTCCTGTGCAGCCTCCCTTCGCCATGGCCAGCACTATAGCACACGGACAAACAGACAAACACCTAACGTTGTGCTTCGTGACGTCCTACTTCTCTCGTGGTCAGTTGTAGGTGGCGTTCTCGAGAATAACCGCGAAATCGAGGTTCAAGGCACCTATTAAGTATGCAGAGCGGATGAAGCGGACCGAGTGTACACAGAGCACATAATGTACAGCCAAATCTTTGATTATGCGTATGTTCAGCTAGCGATGCATAAACTGCAACTAGATTGAACGTTTACTGAGTACACATACCACTCAACGCGTACTTCAGTCCACCGGAGCACAGAGGAGGCGAGCCACAGCTCTACTGCGATTAGACCTGAAACCACCCCCTCGAAGCGGGCGGCGCTCGGCTAATACACACTTAAGGAGGAAGCCACCCCCCTGAGCATGCTCGGTAGGTGCGCATAGAACGGCGTATGCATGGTGAAGCATGCACCGAGTTGTTGATGGCGAACTCCGCCTTCGGCAAGCAGTCGCTCCAGTGATGGAACGAGTGCGCGTAGCGCTTGGGCACGTCGCTGCGCACGCGGTTCGCGCGTTCGGTCTGCCCGTCCGTCTGCGATCCGCAGTCGATATCGACAGCTGTGTTCCAATAAGTGTGAACACTTCTTGCCAGAACCGTGCTGTGAAGCGCGGGTCGGGATCCGACACGATGTCGAGCGGCATGCCATGGAGTTTGAACACCATGTCCACTAACAGGTGTGCTATCTGCACGGCTGTCACCTAAGCCGGCACCGGAGCAAGACCATCTTGCTGAAACGGTCTACGAAGACCACTGCACCAGTCCTCCACTAGGCATCAGGCGGAAGACCGAAGATGAAGTCCGTCGAAATGAACTGCCAACACTCCGACGGAGTCGAGGGAGACTGTAGTGGAGCCAGCGAGATGGGCAGCCTTCACGCGCTGGCATACATCGCAAGCACGAATGTACTTGCGCACCCGTTTGTAATGGTGCGTCCAGTAGAAGTCACGCGTGAGGAGAACATACGTCTTCTCACGACCCGGATGCCCTACCATAGGGACATCATGGTACTCGTACATGATCCTGAGCCACAGGTCATGGTTGTCAGGCACGACAATTCGATCCGCATTGTCGTCAACTGCGCTATCTAGTAGCAAGCCGTCGTGCACTGGATAACGGTGTGCACGAGCGCGTAGATATGAGTCAGCTTCTGACGTGCTTTGTCAGAAGGTGTTGACACGTAGTCAAGCAGTTCTTTCGCGTCTGCGTCGTGCACATATGCCGCCTTCACGTCGTCGATCAGAGACGGCGACGGAATTCTCGAACGAGTGACGCCAATGACATTGGCGTCGGCTGTCTTGATAACCTAATCACGTCGACGCGATAATGCGTCGGCCACCACATTCAGCCTTCCGGTTTTCTACTCGATCCGGAAAGTGTAATCTGCAAAGACTGACAACCATTTTGCCATTCTCTGAGATAAGTGCGGCGACTTGCTTGCCGTACGCAGTGATGCATGATCGGTATAACCCACGAACGGTCTATCCCCAGTAGATACACTCGAAACTGGGCGAGTGTATACTTGTCATGGCAAGGAGCCCCTTATCATGTACCGGGTAGTTGTGCTCGGTTGTCGTGAGCTGACGTGACTGGTAAAAGACCACACGAGCACGACCCTTGTGATCGATCTGCATCAACGCGCATAAGTCAAAAGTAAAGTCGGACGCGTCACACACGACGTCGAATCGACAATCTTGGTCGGCTACCGCCAAGTTCGGCGCCTCAGTCAAGCCCCGCTTGACGGCATCGAATGCTATTTGGCAATCCATGGTTCAATTCCACATATCTTCCTTCTTTAGAAGCGGTGATAGCGAGCAAACCTTGCCCGCGTAGGGCTCCACATACTTGGACAGGTATGTGACAAGCCAAGGAACTGTCTGCGTCCCGTGACGTTGGATGGTTCCGACCAATCATTGATAACTCTGATCGTCTCTGGGTCAGGGCGTACGGCATTCTTCCTGACGACACACCCAAGCACGGATATCTCGCTCGCCCCGAAGATACACTTCTTCATGTTTGGATAGAGCTTGTGGTTGTGCATCAGCCCAAGCAGCTTACGGAGATGCACCTTGTGCATCTCAACATCCGGCTGTGAACGAACACGTCGTCAAAGTAGCGCGGTGCGCAGTCGCGCACCGCGCTCAACAAGTGTGTGACGCACCTGTTGAACGTCGCACAGGTGTTCGTTAACCTCTGTGGCATGACGAGTCACTCCCATAGCATACCGCTTGGAGGGCTTGCCGCCGTGAGAGGGATGTCGATCTCACGCATCAAGATAAGGTAGAATCCGCCTATCAGATCCAGAGCACTATTTATGGCGCTCAGAGCGACTGAACACTGTTGCGCAGTCGCAACCGAAGCGTACATCCTACACTTCTTCCAGCCCAGCTTTGTGCCATGCCGTGCAAGCCACAGCATGCCCAGCACCAATTCGAACTTGCCGTCTAAATCCAAGACGATAAGATCTTCAACAAATTCCTTTTGTTGATACGAGAAGCGTGCGCGTACGACACACTTCTCGATTTTCACAACGCCACCTGTTCCCAGTCGCACTTCCAATACGCTTCGAGGTGTTTGCATCACCTCGAAGCCAAGGCTTGATAGACTTTGCTGTCGAGCAAAGTTGTTCGACGCACCTCACTCTACCAAGGCAAGAAGAGGGTCCGTTCTCTTCGAAGTCACGTCCAGGATGACAACGTTTGGCTTGTCATATAGTTCTTGTAGTGAGAAATGCCTCTCATTGGGGGCTACAGTCCTCATTTGACACGTATCCAATGTCGTCACACGTGACTGCTTCACCAGTAGGGCGCGGGGGGACTACTGGTTCCGCGCGTTTTTTATTGTGCGCGGCGATGCCCGGCATCGCCACGTTTGCGTCTTCACCCTTGCACGGATGCTGTGCACTCGCGCGCAAAATGGCCGCTGCGCCCGCAACCGATGCATCGTACGTCGTCCCTGCGACGTGGTGGGTTATTCCCAGCCGTCGCATTCGAGAAGCCAATTGGCTCTGGACCTCCCGTTCTTACCATAGGACGTGGCATGCTTGGCCCGTTCACATGCGGTTTAGCCTGCAGCAGGCTAAACCCTTTTTGTTTTGCTAACGTGATCGCATTTTCGAAAGTACTCGGGTACTCTCAGAAGAGATAGGCCTTGACTGGTCCAACCTTCAAGCCTTTCATAAACGTGACGACCTTGGCCGCCTCGTCTATCGGGTTGGCCACGATGTGCGAGCCCAAGTACCCTGCTCTTTGGGCGTAAGTATCAATGGCATGCTTGCCCTGCTACAGATCGAAGACCTCTGCTCTCGATCGGAAATCGCTTTGCGGGGGCTCAAACGCTCGTCTGAGCTACGGCTTGAAATCCTCGTACGTGCGGAACCACGTAGGGTCTGCGAGTCGGCGTCCGTACGTCAAACTGCTTGCTCGTCCGCCAAGGCATGACATGGCGAACGCAGCCTTCGACAACGGTTCGACGATACGTCGAGCCGTAATAGTTGTGTCGCCTTCGACAAGCCAACGGAGAAGAGGTTCGCCCTCTTTTCCCACGTAGTTGCTCACG
>LGSN01000414.1:0-49466 GCA_001314375.1 Phytophthora podocarpi | reverse complement strand
GCATCGCGCAAATCCATGATCTTCGTGCGAATTATTACCGACGAGGTTAGCAACAAAACGAACATAACATGTGCGAAAACCATACTAAGTTCATTATGACATAGTGAAACGTAGGCTACTCCTGAAACCTTCCCGGAGGGTATAAGAAACCGCCTATGCTGTTCTTGTCAGCAGTCCGCGCTTAAGGGGTTAAGCGCGGTTCCAGCGTCCGCGTTCTTTTCCGGGATTCTAGTAGCTCGAAATAGTGTTCTGCGAGCTTGAGGGGAATGTAAGACGTAATTATGCTCAACATGACAGAGGCCTGGGGTGATACTTAGATGCATGGCGCTTCTACAAAATCTTAGTTTCACTATATCTGGGCTTTCCTGGAGCCGCGCATCACAGCGTCCCGGCTGTCGAGAGCTCCAGCCTGGGGTTGAGTATATCGTAGTCTCGCACGTCCGGCGTTCGCTCTGCGCGCATCTGCCACGGGGTTCCTGAGGGTTCCTTAGCCGACGGGATCTGTGGCCAGCACACAGAGGTGCAGGCCCTCGTGGCGCTGGCCAAGCAGATAGGACCCGACCTTCCGGCACTGTCTCCTCAAGATCGATAGCTGCAGATTGCGGTCCTCGCGCCCGCGTACAACTTGACGTCCTTCATCGCTGGTGGATCGATTGAGAGTTTCTCTCTAGATCGAACAGGAACCCGGGTAGGTGGCCTCTTGGGGTTCCAGTCAACGCCCGTGTCTCTACCCACTGCGGACGTGGTTGGGTCGGATCTTTGCGCACTGGCAGCTCTAGTCATGGGCGCGTCGTCGTTTTTTATCTGCCGCTAGCCACCGAGGACGTCCAGGCGACTGCCACGTAAATTCCTGGGGATCTCAAGGTTCGCGACGTCGAAGGAGTTTCCCACTTGGCTGTTCGCATGCCCGAGGTGACGGTCTCACTTGGCTCCTCTCGGGGAACGGGCACCCACGGACATCTTGACGTCACGGGCTCACGGCGGTGCTCCTACGTGGTTCTGGGAATGTGCGCGCGGGCTGCAGAACCGCAGGTAAGACCACCGAATTTTTACGCCTACGACCCTGATCGGTTCGGCCCCAGGGTGTTGAACACACTGAATGCTCACCGCTTCGCCCTGGACCAGCTTGATTCGCCCCAGGACTTCCGCCAGCTTGCCGCCACTACGGACCCTCGCAGTGAGATTGCTTGCCTCTTATACGAGAAGGGACTGGAGCTGTCTGAGGTTACCCGGGAGCGCGGACATCGGGAATGGGAGGCCTTATCCAATGAGTCGGACGGGCGTACTCTAGCCCTTCGTCGAGCGGTCCTATCTGGTGTTGGGCAAGGCCGTCGGGAGGTCGAGCTCCTGGAGAGTCACTTGAGTCTCGCCGACTATCGTTGTGCCACTTCTGAGACGGCTCTCCGAGAGGTCCGCACCAAGGCGGCCGATCTTCGCAAGAGTTTGGGCCGGGCCGCCCAGGAGGCAGTAGGACTTCAGATTCGACACACTCCGGTCCTCCAGGACCTTGTGGATCGCCCTGCCTAGTCTCCAGGTGATTCGGTGACGCGGGCCGCCTACGGCGCTGTAATCACTCGGCTGGAGGGCCAGCTGACGTCGTTGGCCAGCGAAAACGATACTCTCCAGGAGGATGACCGGCAACTCCGGGAGAGGGCATGGGCAGAGCGGTTTATTCAACACTTCCACTCGCAAGGTTCAGCAGGGGTTCTGAATGACGTGGCATCTTTCCAGGAGCACGTCGACGCATTTTCCCAGGGAGCGCCCGTGTTATACGCGATTTCACTGATGGCGGTCAGGGCGGTCGGGACCCCACCTAAAGCGCAGAGACCTCCTTCGGTGCCCCTACCGGACGGAGCTTCCAGGAGTGGAGGTTCTGGAGGTGGACCCGCGGCGATTGCCTCTCTGGGTCCGTGACTGGCGCTTTGGGGGGGGGGGGGGGGGGGGGGGCTGTATCTCAAGCTGTTCTGCCTGTCCCAATCACGGGGTGCTCCAGTGGTGGCACTCCGGGAGGAAGATCGACTGGGGTTGTCCCCAGGACATTCGGCTTGTCCCGGACCGCTGCTTTCAAAGGCTTCGCTTCCTTCACTCTTCCTAATATGCCGACCTCCGCAGGGTCTGTCGGGCGACATTGCCAACTCCCCCGTCCTTGAGTGTAATGGGCCAACTTAGCCCAATACTTAAGCTTACACGTGTGCGCACGTGTATGAGGAAGCGTAGGNTTGCGGACCAGTCGTCCGCCTAAATGTAGCCATTGGTGTGCCTCACACGAAGGAAGGAGGTAACTAACTTCTAACAAAAGCCATTTCTATTAGGTTACAAGTGATGTAGCCACTTGTACATGTAACCCCGTTACACTGAGAGCCAATCTGACATAGAAGGTCACCGCTCGGGGTCCGAGGGAGCCTTGGGAGAGGAAAAGGATGACGACAGTGACGTGGCAATCGTGGACTCGCTCGATGATGCCCCCCCTTAAATGAACTGCCACCGTGAGTGGTACTTATCGATCGACTCCGACGCGAACCCTCCGCGCTCCGATGTGCGATCCGGGCCCTCCATCATCCTAGGTCTTCCTTTGATGACGTCCGTCTGGATGTGCTGGGGAATCTCCGCATGAACGGCGAACATTCAGCCTCCAAGATGCCGAAAATGCGATTACCAACAAGCTCACTGAAGAGATTGGTGTGCTTGCTACCTGAAGAGATTGTTGTGTTTGCCTGTCTCCTGGAACAAGTGTTGATCAAAGTACTCCGTCGGTTATTGTGCCTGCAAGTTATGGCTGATGGAGGTTGGCTCCGCCACGTTCCTGAAGAGGGATTTTTACAACGCCGTGACTCGGGCCCAGGAAATGGGGTTGGACAAGCCGTGGCCCCAGATCCCCCTGACTCACCGGAACCCTATGGTCACGATAAGAATGCCTCTGCAGAGGTCAAAGTCTCTCCGGTTCGGGACCCGTCGTCGCCTTCTCAACAGTCTAAGCGTCCTAGAAGGGCAGACTCTCCGGAGAATAGCATGACGGGCGAGATTCCCCTCGCAGGTAAGCGTCGGCGTGCAACTCCCCCGAGCAGCGGGCGCTCCCACTCTGCTCCTTCGGCTCTGGACTACTTGTCCAGCACTTCCTTAGTCGACTCCAACCATCCGCGACGCACCGCGCGGCTGATCCTTACCACCAGAAGAGGTTCAAATCCCTGGGCCGACCGCTCGCTCGTGGGTGGTCTTCAAGGACCAGATGTGCAGGGTGGCCGACGTCCACTGGCGCCAGCCTCGGTGTTTCCCGGGTTACAAGTGTGTGGCCAACAACGTGAGGAAAATGCAAGCACGTGTTGACTCCGACTAATATGATGCCTTCCTGAGCGGTTCTGGCCTAGAGGACGTGATGGCGTGGGACCTCATGTTTGCCCAACGAGTCAAGGTGTTCTAGCTATTGGAAAGCACTCACCCCATTCACTCAGGGCTTGCTGTCTAGCTGGATGCATATGTGCTCCACATCCGGGACTGACGTCGGGCGTATTGGGAGCAGAACCACTAGGTAGAGATGGACCGACACGCTGATGAGAAACAACTGCTTTACCAGGCCTGCGCGATCTCCAGCGGCACTAGTCTCAAGAGTTCGCTGGGGTTTGACTAAGGACATCAACGCCCTTCCTGCTGATGAACGCAGCTCTTCATGACTGAACCCGGGCTATGGCGTCGTTCGCTGCTGGAGCAGGTTCGAGTCCTAGACAAGCGAGAGTCAGCTCATGTGTACTGACCCCTTCCCGGGGCAGATTACCGGATTTCCTAGACCGTGAAACCGCGAATCCTGCCGTTCGGGCTGCGAACGGCATCCCGACACGCACCAACATGGATCCGATCCCGCGTCACTTCTAGATACTCAGGGCAGCTGGTCTCCAGTAGCACTTCCTGCAATTTGCTAGTAGTCCATTAACATGACCGCAGTTCACTTTTTCTTCCTTTGTCATGGACCGTGCTCGACGTTGTTCCATCATGTGCACTAACTCGGCATCATTCCTGGCTCAGGGCCTTCAGCTTTCATTCGTCCAGCTGTGCTTCCACATCTTCAGTCGGGATATTTGCTCAACCATACGTCACATATATATGCATACGCGTATAATCACTTAAGTTTGCTGACGAGTCTTTGTCGGGGTTCAGGTCTTTTTTTTTTTTTTTTTTTTTTTGGGGGGGGGGGGCTGAACTGGGTTGAGCACCGGGCCCACGCAAGGGCACTACCGGACATATTAATCCGGGAGCACGTCCCCGGACTGCATAGCCTTGACGTGGACCCGCTTGCCTTGGTCAAATCAGTACAACAAGCGACGGCAGTTTAGGTGATCCTGGGTATTCATTCTGGGGCGTCATGGTCCTTCCGCTTAACTTGGACTCCTTGATTAGGCGGTTGGTGCGGGTCCGTGAGAGCCTTCGTACGTCCAGGATGGATGCTAGTCTCTGGATCCTTCGTCTGGTTCCCAGCTGGCTTCTGGAAGGAGAGCGTCATCGAAGTTATCTCCCTCGGGGACATCCAGGGATTCTCTCGGTCGTTACGGGAATCCTATCCGTGGTTTTAGCCTGCCGATGTGAACTCAGGCGATCTGTAGTCCGTCCCTTCCACTTGGAGGGAGTTACTAAAGTCGCTTTCTTTTTGTAGGATCCGGAATGGGCCATGCCACAGGTGCGCCAGCTTCTTGGGCAGCCCTGGGCGAACTTGGGTTAGGTAGAACCAGACCGAATATCCCACTTCGAACCCACTCTTGAGACGGTCCGAAAGCTGTTTCCACCGGCGATTATGGTACCGTGACCTCTGAGCTTTGGCCTGCATGTCTCGGTCCCACGCTTTGACTTACGCGATTTGACGCTGGACCTTGATGCGCCACTCGTAAGCGTCCCAGAGCTCCAGGTCGCGAGGGACATCACCTGTACTGTTCAGTGCGCGTCCTAGCAGTGGACCAGACAGAAAGGGGATCCAGCCGAGTAAAGTCATACGATGTGCCAACGCCCACACGAGCCTCTCGGCGAGTTCGTCCCAGACGCTCTGATCTACCGTCTGCGCGTGAACGAGGATACTGAGGATGACCGTCGGCACTAATCTATCCTGTTGACCATTGACCTAGGGCTGGTATGCTAGTGTCGCTCGCAGTTGGCTCCCCAGTATCTTCCTGAAGTGCTTGAAGACTCGGCCCATGAAGCGAGGGTCCTGGCCATGCCGGATCATTTCACTCGCACCAAATCGCCTAACCACATACTTCTCGTAGGCTTCCGCGACGGATTGGTCGGAGGCGTGTTCCATATCCTTGCATATGATGGAACCCAGAGAAGGCGCAGTGGAACAACAAGAATGCGTCGTTCCCTTGGGTCGTCCGGGGCAACGAAATTACGAAATCCGTGGAGACTGCTTGGAACGGCCGGGTTGCCATGATATTCCCCGCGGAAGGACTTCTGGGTAGCCGTTTGGCGATCATGCAATCCACACACACACCTCCGCGGACTTAAACATCCCGATCTAGTATAACTCCATGCACACTATTTCATATGCCCTGATGATCCCCGGGTGACCACCTTCCATGTCCATGTGACAATGGTGAAGAATGTCACCCTGGAGATCACTGGGATGACTAAGCGGAGTCGAACTGCCTCATCCCGGGGGCGTTCTGATGTGCTCCAGCTGGCGTAAAAGAGGGCATCTCGGTTGTCCAAGATGAACCGTTCTGCAATCATGGCTAGGTGCGCTATCTGCTTGAGCGAGAGATGCTCGATTTCTCCGCACAGGAAACACTTCTGTGGAGCGAGCTCGGTACCTGAAGCTTGGTGAGCACAGATCCGCCTCCATCGTTTTTCTTCTTCTAGCGTCTTCCAGGTCTTCATTTTCCGTCTGAGGGTGCTGTCTCCCCGGGGTTTCTGCTGGTCCTTCGTCGGTTGTTTCGCCGAGCTGTATGTCTAGCATGCGTTCCAGGGACTGGTCTGCCGTCCAGGTCCCGGCCATCGTCGTAAAAAACACGTCTGCACTTGAGCCTTCTTGAGGGAAGTTGTCTAGATTTCAGATGGATAATAAAGGCTGACTCGACGAGTGATTTTCGTATGGTCCCGGTTCGTTCATAAGTTTCTCATGGATTCGATTCAGGCTCTGGAGCAACTTTAATTCTCATGGGCCGTCGAGACTAAGGACGACTGTTCCTGGAGAATGAACTTCAATTGGTAGCTGGCTGCAGCGTTGAAGGCACGTTTCACATGCACCAACGGAAGTGATTCGACCTTCTTCTGAAGTTCTTCCGCTTCTTGAAGTAGTCGTAGCAAGTGCGGCTGCGAGCATCCTATCAGCCCTTGAACCTACTGGATGGCTAGCTGTTAGTCGCCTACGACGACAAGCTCTTTGACACCGGAGTCCATACCAGGGAAATACCTTTGATTAGCCTGAGTACTCGGTCTCGTTCACGGTGGCCTTCTTCAGGAAATATCCTTGGCACGTCACGATTTACCAGAAATGGAGTTTCCACAGGATATCAGCAGTGCTCCCGGACCCGTCTCATTTTTGGCTGCTCCGTCAAAACTTAGCATGTGCCCAGCGTGATCGCTGCCAAGCAGCTCAGGCCTGACTGGGGGAGTTTTCACTCGTGCACCCTTGGACGGTATGAGCTCTTCCGCTATTTCGTCCATGCGCTCTCGGGGAGTGATACCTTCGCCCAGGTTCGATGCCAACCCATCATCGTCTTGTTTGGTCCGCGGAATGTCTAGATCATAGGGATACAAGTTGACAGCCTACTTTAGGCACCTCCTGTCGACCGCCTTTGATTTGAACAACCATCCCGGCACTGAATATCGGATATAAGGTTGGATCGTCGTTACAGCACACGTCGTAATCATTGTGTGGTATGTGTTGACGAGTCGAAGTAGAGCTAGTACTGCTTTCTCGGCAAGGTGGTACCTCAGCTACGCGTCTTGAAGGACATGTCCCACAAATCGCACGGGTCGTACTACGCCGTCGTAATCCTGTCCCAGGACGGCACTGATTGCCTACCGGGTTGCGTGTATGATGATGACATACTGGCTCCCAGTATCCGGGTACTGTAGCAACCGTGTCGACACCAAACGCTCTTTCAAAAGCTTGAATGCGTGTTGGGCTTTGCCCAAATCACGCCCGGAGCGGAGATGTTCGCCCGATAACTAGTACAGAACCGTCACTATCACAGGGGATCGTCGATAAACTTGCTGTAACAGTTGAGTCTACCGAGGAACGACTGTATTCCCTTCAGTGTCTTTGGGAGCGGGAATCCTAGGACCTTCTACGCAAGTTTCGGGGATGTGAGAATCCCATCGGAGCTGATGTCATGTCCCAGGTACTTGTATTTGTTTACTCTGAACTCGCGCTTCGGGAGGCTCACAAAATGTTCCAATAGCGAAGACGATACATAAGGGCGTCCAACGTCTTGCACCGGTCGTTCGTCCTAGGAAGCTCTGTACGAGCTGCGGAACTGAACAGGTCCCATCTGGCCCGGGCTACCCGGTTCTGATGGAATACTGTGTCTGTGGGAACTGGCCCCCGGGGCTCCTGGCCTCGGTCACCGTGCCAGCATGATCGGTCAGGATGATCCCCAGGAACTCTAATACGTCTAGGTCCACGAGTTTCTTCTCTGCCGGAGACAATCTGACGAATCCCCAGAGGCAATTGGCCAGGAGCTGTCGCTAATGGAGCGGGGCGTTCTTGAGGCCAAAGGACATGCCTCTCCACTGGCAGTGTCCTGGAGTCAAATGAAGGCGGAAATGAACTTGGCTCGGTCAGTCACGAAGACAGCCCAGTACCCACTGGTATGTCCAGTATCATGAACCACATCGCCGCCTCGAAGTTGCTCATCAACTCATCGATAAGGGGACAGCGGATAGCTCAGCAGCTTGATCAACCGATTAACCAACCGGTTGTCAATGCACAGACGGATGTCCTTGCCACTTGGCTTCATCACGATGACAATCGGCGAGGCCCATTCGGTTTCCGAGGACTCGATTAGGTTCATCTCCAGAAACTTCTTGAAAAGCTCATATACCTTGGACAGTTGCTCTCTCGGGATACGGCGGACTGGGAGATGAGATTTGCATCACCCACATCTACGTCGCATACGACACCCCAGGCTGGGGGTGTCTTCACCCAAGAAATCGTGCGATGACGTTGGAGTATGGACCGGACACGCTCTTCTTCTCTGGAGGCCGGTGTCCACAGAGTCACCGACGACAGCCTGCTCAATATCCGCTACACCGCTCAGGTCACGAAGTTGAAATGCTGCTTTCAGACAAGGATCGGTTCCTGCAAGTAGGTGGACCGCAGTGTGAACCTCTGGGGAAGTTGACCAGTGTGACGGATCACCAGGGCTTCTGGCTAGGGGTAGGGAGCAGTAAGCACTTGCCAATTTCCCGGGAGAGTATCGGTCCCGAGACGAGTCGGGTGAGGAGACCAATGGATCACCTTGACCATATTCAGTTCCCAGAAGGTCTCGGTGGCTGCTAGGGTAGTAAACGTCTCCAATAAGAATAAGGAGGTACCCGAGTAGCCGCTCTGACCGAGGCCGGACGGTTGCCCCTGGGGACTAACTTCATGCGACCCGGGACGTATTCGTACGAAGCGCGATGGTTCCTTGTGTACGAAAATACCCATTCCAGAGCCAAGGAATGTCGTTGATCCACCGTAGCCCGGGAATTGGAGCTCAAATCTCCCCCGGTAGTTGAATGCCACTCCGACAGGGATCTTGCAACGCCCCGACCGATAATAGACTCCCTAATCGCCGCTTCCTCAACGGGGGAGACACAGTTCCGTCCGGTATTGGCCATGGAACAACTCCTCCCCGGAACGTCAGCTCTCGGTCACCTGTATCTCACCCAGCGACGCCCGCTGGGTGCTGTGCCAGATGACACGAATTTGTCAGTTTCATTTGAGCCTCCAGACGGCTCTTTTTAACGCTAAGACCGGCGTCTCTACGCCTGAAAATGTCGCATCTCGGGAATAGACTCAGGCCTTTCCGGTGGGGTCCCCGATGCCGGTGTTCTTGTTTATGGCTCCAGCGTTACTGATAGTGGCAATGGCTGGGGATGCGTTAGATGCAGAACCTGTTGCGTACTATCACCAAGGATCAACATTTGTACTTTTGCATATGCTCAAGCGCCAACCCGTCTATCTCCCGACTTGTGATCGCACAAACACAATCCTGCAGCAACCATGATGTTCGTCCCTAGGAGGCAATCAATCCCCTGCACACTGTTTCCGACCCAGCTGTCGAAAGAGTACGTGACCCGATGACCTAGGGTCACCAGCACTGAGCTCTTGTTCGTCACTGTCGTTTTTACTCCGTTCAGACCGTTCAACAACAAATCTCGTTGGACTTCAACCTCAGTTTCAATCCACGCCCAAGATCTAAGCTGAGAATGCTTGTTGGAGCTCCGGAGTCGAGCAACAGGAGTGCTCAGTGATTGAAGACTGAACCTTGGATCAACACCACCGAGTTAGCACCACCACCCCAGGAGGTTTCTTCCCACCAACCTCGCCGGTGGCCTGACCTGAGTTCGTACGACAGCGCGTCTTCTCCCGGGGCAACATGGCTGATAAAGGCATGACCGGTCTTGGAGGGATATGGAGATGTAATCGGCATACATTGAGGTTCGTTAAGACCTACGTACGCGTAAGTACAGTTGTACCTGCGGGGTTCAGGCTCAACGCGTGCTGGGTCCTCACCCAACGAGCCTAATCTTTTAATGACGGTGTCGCATCTTGACAGAGACAGTGCAATATGCCGTCACGGACCCCCAGTAGCTTGTCTCATTGGGTCAGCTTAAGGACTTCGATGACTTCGCACCACCCGACCAGATGAAGCTCAGCGAAGGCGTCACAACTTCGTCAGTGACACATGGCCGTGGAGTGCTTCCCACTGCATTGGTCACACTTTATGAGATGCCAACAGTTGTCCGAGGCGTGGCCCATCCGACCAAACTCAGGGCACAGTTGTTGTTGCACAGCCGGCATTGACCTTCGTGTTTTACGACCGTCATTGCCTCGAGGTCGATCCCTGGAGGTTGGCGTCTGGTCATTTCCGCTTTGTACACATCCTCTTGGTCCAAGGAGTGGACGTCATAGTCATCATCCTCGTCGGCATACCGGTGCCGTTGACCAACGTTATCTTCATCATCCTACTGCAACTTCTTCGGAGGGCAATCCGGTTCCGTTCCGGAGGCGCAGCGAGAAAAGCAGCAGGCGCCTGGGCTCTGGGCGGACCCGAGCGGTCGTCCCAGGGTTCACCATAGGGGGGGGGGGCTTGAAACGGCCGAATTATAGATCGTTGGCCGGCCTGCGCCGAATGCCCCGTTCCATTTCTTAGACCTGGTGCAGTGTCTCCACCATCCCGTCGACAGAATGATACAAGCGCCTTTGAAAATTGACTTGCAACTCTTGATGCTGGAGGCGATTCAGGAACTGGTTCAAATTCCGGTTGCACCCCTCCAACGTTCGATAATCGACGTTAGTCTTGCCGGCACCGACGTTTAAACGCCATAGAAACGTCCGAGAGGTTTCTCGAAATTGCTGCTTCGACTGCAAGTACCGCTCTACCGGGCACTCGGTCGATCGGCAGAGGTCTTTGGCAAACTTGTCGGACAGTAGGGTCCAACTCTTGCGAATCACTTCCGGCAGTTGCTGTATCCATGCCTTTCTTCTTCGTTATGGGACAGACGGCTGTAGAGACGGATGCACCGCTCTTGTTCCCGCCAGCCTCCCATGAGGCCTGTGAGCTGGAACTTGTCCCACCAGAGTCGACGTTTGTTTTTCCAGCGCCTTCGAAGGATCGAACGGTTCCGCCGCGTCATATGCGGTGAAAGACCGAAAGCTCATCATCTCATCATCCCATACCCTGGATACGGAGGGGTTCTTGGGTAAGCGGCTGATGGTCCTTGAGGTGTTGGAGCAGGGTACCCCCGGGGGAATGCACTTCCGCCCACCATCGGGTCTGAACTGCCTTTACCGGGGTAAACCGGCCAGAATTGGCCATGGTAGGCTTCCACGTTCGAGTACCCCCGGATGCGCCCCAGCGCCATACCATGTATACCAGGGTCGGTTATCAGGAGCCTTTGAAGCCCACTGGCTTTCCGACGTTCCTAGCGGACCCGGGCCGTAGGCCCTAGGGACTGGGGCGGTACTGCCGTGGGCATAGCTTCTGGCACCCGCCACTCCTCCGGTTGGAGTCCAGTTGGTGGGTGGCGCTGGCACATATGCTGACGCCATGGGTGGGACCCATGCTCCTGGGTAGGTGGCAGCCGTCGTCGCCGATGTGGACGTCTCCGCACGTGTCCCCAGGGGAGCAGCACTAAGGGCTCCAGAGGCGGAGTTTCCTAAGTTCAGGCGAGGTAGTGACTCTGGGAACTGGAAGTGTTTGCATTGTGTTCCACCTCCTAACCCCCCCTTCTTTAGCAACCCGGCGAGTTCGTGCACCAGGCATCCCGGGCCGTCTCTTCCGGCCTCATCTCCTTCGCTGAAGGCCGGAGCGGAACTGATTCCCACGAGGGCGATTGCGTTCGGTGGCTGCTGCCACCTGTTCCCTCAATAATTTGAGCTCTGCCTCGTTCGCTTCTTGCCGCTGTTCATCCATTGTTCAACGAACTCGCTCTTCCCAAGGTTGGAGCAGCAACTTCCACTTGGCTTAGGCGTCTTCCTGGCGAGCACGGGCGGTGACCGCCTCCGTAGAAAAGGCTGCTTCTTGCCGCAAACGGCCAGCCTCCCGGGTGATAGCTTCGGCGGTGTCCCTCTGTGAGGCGTCACGTTCCCGAAGCTGTTGCTCTTGAGTCTGATGTAGCGGCACCTGGAGTCTAGCGATTTCCGTGTCCGCTACCTGTTTGCATCGGAATTCCTCGATCTCGCGCTTCATCTGAAATGTCTTCTGCTGCATGCGTTCGGCTCGGTTCAGCTCTCGTTCGGACGTTTGGGTTTGGACAGCCTGGCGGTAGTCCGGGAGACGAGCGTATTCCTACTCATCCCGCGTCGTCATCGCTAGTTGAAGTCTAGTGATCTGCTTCTGAGCTTCCAGCTAGGCTCGCCACATCTCCAACTCGGCGTCCCGGGCAGGGTGTGGCCGGGGTGAGTCGTTCCCGAATTTTCGGTCACCGGGGTGATTCGGGAATTGCGGTAGTCGCGATACTATCCTCTTCAGAGGCGGGCAGATGTGGAATCGGCAGGTATGAAACCACTGGAACGTACTATGTACGATGTTTCGTGGCTGCCAAATGCCCTTCGTCTGTGACATCCATCGCGACGAAGACACTTAACGTAGCTCCGTTGGGCGCGAAGCCCGGGGATCCCTGTGAGCCAGCTCCGATAGACGACATATTCTCATCCTGGGTCAACATCGGGGCATCACCGAAGGCAACGCTTGAAGTTCCCACGATGTCCGAAACTGGGCAGCCCCAGACTGCGGCGCCTCGTCATAGCCTGGCCACGCCGGGATGGAGGGCGGAGATTCCGAACCACTTCGGTATGGTGTGACTGGTTTCAGACTCGAATCATTCTCGGGGTCGGACACGTGCGAGACGTAGCCGGATGAAAACCACATTTCCCAGCAGCTGTTGTTCCACGATCATCATCAGGACGTCACCGTCGTCCTCGACTGGGTAGGTCGCAGCTGTATCAGGGTCCAGACCCTGAAGCAGGAAATGTTATCGCCGGGCGCTCAACCTTCGGCCTTCCACGATGTGATTCCAGGCATCGTGATCGTTCATCAGGAGTTGTAATGCCGCCGGGATAGTGGATTGCGGGTGGTGGAGAATCCCACCGAATTTCGGTTCGCGTTCTCGAGAGAAACGGACGCGACTGGTGATTGCTCCGCCGCTGGGGCAGCAAATTCGCTATACTGGACAACTCCATCAGATTTCTGTTGATTAGGATTACGCCTTACCAGGCATAGGAGGGAGAGGAGAAGGTAACGCAGTGGTCGTAACCGTGACCCGACGATTGCCAAGAAACAATGAGAAACCAGGAGAAGGAGCTTCGCCAGGTGACAGCACTCAGCGGTGGCTGTAACGGCCGCTGCCGACTTTCAGGGGAGACATCGTGCTGCATCCTGACCGGGGCCAAAGCCACAAGGTGCCAGATAGCTATCAACATGCTGATTTTCACGATGATGTGAATTATCAGGAGCAAGAACTCACTGAGGACACGATGGACTCAAATGTGGCCAATGGTTCCGTCATTTTTGATCCAGACAACAATATACCTGTTGCAAATGCAGACCAGATGGCGGAATCCACACTCAACGGAATCGTAGATGTTATCGGAAGCAAAACCGCCCCATCGTGCACCAAAACAGAATGTGCTTATTCAGGCTATGGTGAAAAAGAACCTAAACTGAATCGACCTGGGCTGATCGAAAAATTGTAGAGCTCGATGTGGGCGTTGATTTGAGGAATCGCAGGTGTATGCTGTGCTGGCAGCTATCGCGACACTAACAGAAACACCAAAGGCACAGCAACAAATCTAATACGAGTCGGAGGTACGCACATTCAAGCAAGGTATCGATTCACGGCTGCGAGCAGAGTGGGGAAAGGAATGCAGAAATAATTGGTAGGTATGGAAGAAAAATATGTGCTGGAAATGGTCCCAGAAAGTGAAATACCGGAAGAGCTGAAAACGTTGGAGACGATGTGGAGATATCAAGTAAAGACTGATGAACTGGACAGTATTTGCCACTATCGAACTAGCTTGTGGGCCCGTGGGGATAATGAAGTTCCTGAGATCGACTTTAACGTACTTAATACGTTCTCACCAGTGGCACGGATTGCGTCTGTTCGGTTGTTAGTGGCGCTGTGTATGGTCCTACAGTAGGACGCATTCCAGTACGACATAATACTGTCTATTTGAACGCGCGATTGAAGATTACTGGGTCTCAGTACTGGCAGTAGCAAGATAGACCACAAAATCCAAAATCACGTTTCATACGCTGATTGGCTGTAAATGGGATGCCATATTCTGCCGACCTCGCCCTATGTTGCCACTATTTTGTTGGCAGGATAGCACTGCAGCAGCAAGATGTAAAAGCAAAAAGTGCCAAACCAAGCAGACGAAGTGAATTAGGATCATGACGGACCTGCTGCAAGCACCCCCGCGCATGTCGAAGTCTTCGATCATCCCGAGTCGAGCACGACAAGCAGCCCGCGTATGGACAGCTTAGACCGATCCAACCAGCCAGCCACAACGAGGTTATCCCGGTCCGATAGAACGACTTGCACCAATCGCACTACCAGCACAAAGAGAGCGAAACGACCCGGCGCGTGCTGTGGGACACAGGTGGGCCCAATTCTTTCGTTAGCTCTCTCAGTGTTTTGTTGGGTTGGCTCACAGAGCACGAGAACTATGTCAAGTGCCGCGGGGGGGGGGGGGGGGGGTCTTGCGAACGCTATTGAAAATCACATTCATGACAAAGGTATTGATCATTCACGCAAGCGTGACTAAAATGGGGCTTTTCGAGCAGAGCTTCCGCGTTGCTTCGACCTTTCAAGCCGAATCTGGGTCCTGTATCACGAGTGGCACTGCTACTTGGCGGTGGTGATGGCGATCACGAACTGCGCGAACAAAAATGCGGGAGGGGGATTTGCTGTTGGTATCCTGCTGCATTCGGAGAATAAGGGTCTCAGTTCGGTCTGTATGCGATTCGCTAATATTCGACTTATATTTTTGAGGTCCTATATTAGTAACGGCATTACACGTACAAGTGACTACATCACTTGTAACCTAATAGAAATGGCTTTTGTTAGAAGTTAATTACTTCCTTCCTTCGTGTGAGGCACACCAATGGCTACATTCAGCTGGACGACTGGTCCGCATACATTTAGAGATCCGATTGGTAGAAAGCAGCATCTTTCTATCAAATAGAATCATAGGATTCTGCCGACCACCCGTCGGTAAACCTCTATTACATAGCACGACATTTCGGAGGTAATTCATTACGAATAAGCAAACAAAAGACAGTTTTCAATTTCACCTCAATTGTCAATAATAGTCTTTAATATAGTCTTAATTATACTTGCATCCTGCAATTATAATAAAGTTAAGTCAAAGAAACCTACGCTTCTTCGTACAAGTGCGCTCGCCTGTATGTATAAGTAGCTTAAGAATTCGGCTAAGTAGGCTCATTACGATATTGCTCATGTCGGAAGTGAGAACCACTATTGTACACCTCATTCGGCACATTGCAGGATTGTCGCTCAAACTTGGGTGGGTGTACAAGATGAAGAATGCTTTGTACAGTCATCATGAAATCGGACGTGAGTGGTACGACGAACTTCATGGAAGGTTGTCTGGAAAGGGATGACAACGATGCACAACGGAACCATATTTGTACTTTATGCTGAAGGTGGAAAAATCGCACTAGTGCTAGTTTGCGTTGACGATGTCATTTGTGCTACGAACAACGAGAGCTGGAAGACAATATTCTTCAATGGCTGAGCGAGAAGTGCGGAATTAAGGGCTTGGGCCGCTTGCACAGCTATTTAGGCGTCCAAGTCGACTGGAAGGAATATGGTGTGTTCCTCCACCAAACGAACTATAGACAATACATTCTTGAACACTTCATATTTGATTGCGCTGACTGGTGCTGTTCGTCGATGGACAGTACGGTCAAGCCCAGGGTAGCGACAGAGGGAGACTAGGAGCCAGGTATGCCCTACCATGAAGCGATCGGAGCGCTAAAATACTTAGCAACAAGTACGCGTCCAGGCCTCGCTTTCCCTGTCGGATGTTTAAGTCGCTTTGTGCAGCACCCGAATGTACTGCATGCTGGAGCAGTCAAAATAGTAGTTCTGCGGGACGTGGCAGCAACCCATAATCATGGTGTGTTTTCAAGCAACGGAACTACAGCGAGTGAAGGGCCGATCGAGATCAATGGGTTGGTGGATACTGATTGGGGTAACTGTCCGGAGACAAGAAAAAAAGCGTATCGAGGTACGTGATGAGGATGTCAGGTGGGCCAGCGACGTGGGTTGAACGACGACAAAGGCAAGTGATACTCAGTACTGCAGGAGAGGAATGATGCAGCAACTTGTGAGACGTGTCAAGAAGGACAATATATCAAGAATATCCTGGCGGAGGTCATTGGAAGATGTGAAGTGACGTCCAAGCTTGGCGTGTACCACCAAGCAGCCATATCACTCGCAACTCACCCCTTCGTATAGTAGGAAGTCTCGTTCTATCGATCTTCGTCTCCATTACGTGCGTATAATTGTGCGCCCGGAATGTGTGACAGCGTGGAAGGTGGATGACGATAACAATCCAGTATATCTTCTTACGAAGCCGATGGGATTCACACGCCTGGACAAGATGAAAGTGCTCGTGGGTATGCTACCCAAGATCAACCAGAATTGTCGCGAGGTCCAAAGGTACCAGTTCTGCGGAAACGAGCTGCTCATGGCGATGATTGCTAGTTCCGATATGCGTAGCTCGCTTACTCGGAGGGTGGTGTATGAAGAAGCTGGTCATGCAACTTGTTGGTGCGTACAGCGTGGAGAGTGCAACGCAAGGTCGCAGACAGGCAAGAAAGGTCAGGTCGACCACAGTTTGTTTTTGCACAATTGGGACGAGAAGCAGTCTCAGGTGGAAGCAACGGAGGTCGAGTTGTCAGCAAGAGTAGCAAGAGTAACAAGAGTCGGTTTTCTTTCTGATAGAGTGTGCCCTACGCGCCCACGTGACACATCGCGTGCGATGACACCATTTACATGGATACTCCGGGCCTGGTAGACCGGGTAATCAAAAGCAGAGCCACAGACGCCATCACGACAGCGCTTCGTCGGTCAGGACATACAAGCTTGTCTTCATGGAGCGTCTACACTACGGACGTGTGCAGAGCGACGACCTCGACCAGTTTCTTAATATAGCGCGCATAGAACATTTTCGAACCTTTAGCAATTTTCTAATAGAAACCTCTTCTGCAATGTAACATGAAAGTCGCGAAGTATATATACTTATTAGAGCATCTTTGCCTCCCGAAATTTACGTGAAAAATGAACTCACATTCGGCTAAAAACGAGACATGGGCCTAGGGAGTTCATAGTCGTGCGTTTCAATTCGTCAAAATGGTTCTTTCATACGCTATTCTGCTCCAAATAGCGTAGCGGTACGATTTCGTGTAAGGAGATAAGTCGCGTATATTTTATATAATAGCAACGCAGTTGCAACTGTTAGGTTTTTATGCAGTTGTTATTAGCATTCAAAGGGAATCTTTCTACACGTCAACAGGAAAGTGCTAAATGCTGGGCTCCCTCTGGTCCTTGTGGCAAAATACTAGGGCTCTGCCAGATCTATTGCTCCAGACAAGCAGCAAATCATCAACGGCAACTTGGACGACGCGCCCAACGCCGTCATCAGCAGCAAGTACAGCAACCCAGAGGACACGACGCTGCGCTAGTACGCGTAAATCTGCAACCACTCCGTAGTTCAAGTGATCGACCTACGCCGACGACAAGAACCTGCGGGTCGGCGAGCTCTACCACAAGACGCAAGACGTCACAGCACAGGCGCCTCACGGATCACATGTCGGGTTCGCTGCTCTACATATGTAAGTTAATGCAGACACTTGCCACCAACGGATCCTCTAGGACTGCTCTCTAGCAGTAACCGGTGGAGGATCCGAGCAAATGTAGTGGGCATGTATTGAACGGTAACGGTATTCTGGTAGCAACTTTAAATGAATCGTGCTAACTAGACAACCTCTTTTCCTTTACTGCTGCTCCCACGTACGTGAGTTGTGGTCTGAGATGTGGCAGGTTCCGCAAAGGGGATGATTCGTGAAAGAACCCTTCTTAGTTTCTCCAGGGCTCGGAGCGCGCATTCGCTTGCCCCCCCCCCCCTGACTGTTGGCAGGGGAGTGAGTTCAGCTTCATCACCATGCTTCTCTGGTGTATGAGGCTATGTAAGGCTCAGTGCAGATGATCCGCACTTGTGGGTGTGACGTAGCTGAGTGACGATGCGCCACAGCATCCCCAGTTGGAATTTTAGTGGGAGGCCCAGCATGTGGTAATTCCCCGATCTACATTTACAGACACAGCTTCAAATCGCATCTTCAACTGATGATAAGCCTCCACGCGGTCGCTCAACTCTGTGTGTTTCTCAAAAAAATCACTGGCACACCAGCTGACAGCTGATAATCGTTTATGCTCCGTGAACAGCAACCTTGTCCCGACATGCTCTAAGCGAGAAGGATGAGGTAACATATTCATTCAGCTTGCCCTCGACAGCTTGTCACTCTCCCTGCACCTTTTCGTGAGGTGCTGCATACGTCTAGCAACGAGTGTTTTACCCGCATGAACTTGTGTAGGTCAAACGAGGGTGGAACTGCGATCGCTTCTGTGGATCAGCAACTCGCCATGGAGGTGTTTTGGCATCCCAGCATTTATCCCCTTTGTGTGCTGGATTTCCTGTGCAGCTTGATGAATGTTGCCCATTGCCTTTTCAAAAAGTGATATGCGTACTTAATTGAGTATGCGTGAGCAAAGGCAAAAGCCCTCTCGCCGAATTTACCATTTATTGTGCCTTTCTGTCTTTTTGCAGGCTCTTCGCCGGACTTTCAAAGGTAGTTTATAAGTCCTTCGGAGGACTTTAATCTGAGAATTTGAAATTTAAGTCCTCTAGTCAAGGGTTAACCGTTGACAAGCTATCCCTGAAGGCTGAGCAAGTACTTGGCTTGTAGTGCTAGTACATGAAGGAATAAAATACAGTGCTCCGTTAACGTACCACCACGTCGCTGAGTAGTTAGCGAGCCGTAACGTCTCTCGGCGCTTTTCATTTGCACTTGTTTCGCCCACGTATGGATTCTATACGTTGTCTAACGAAAGGCTTTTTTTTCTAAGCAGGTACTTGCGCAAGTGCATGTTTAAAAAAAAACTCCGATTGGCCATTTTTTTGGCGGCCAATCGGGTTTTATCACCTGCCCACGGAGGCGCTTCCGGTTGACTAACGTCCCGGGTAGGAACGGTGGTAACCGACTTGGACACGGTGTTCACCGTCCTCACTCGGACTCGACCTGCGAACAGATCCTTGAAGATCAGCTGCTGGAGGATGAGCAAGTCGCCTGGTCACAGGCGGGCCGAGCCAACCCGAATCAGACTGTTTACTGTTACTAACTATAGGAGAGACCCAGGTCGGGCCGTGGTGGACCGAGGACCCGTGGCGCCGGACTGAGTCGAAGGGCTGCTCTCGAATCTGGCGACGCTCGGTCGTGAGGGGTGCTGGGACAGACGGCGTGGTGGTGAGTGAAGGGCGGTCCTATTTCGGAAAATGTCAAGGCCGGAAGGGGTGTCAAGATGACCCGAGGAGGATGCGGAGGGAAGGCTCGACGCGGGCGTGTTGTGTCTGACGATCTGGGGATGATAAGGACGGTGATGGGGCAGTTCTCGCCGCCAAGGTTTGTACTCAGTCGTGAATTAACCTGGAAACTAACAAGTTGGATTTTGTATTCACTTTGGTTTAAAGTCTATCTCTCTTATACCAACCTACCTCCATACAGCTTGAGGCGGTCCCATTCCAGGGTGACTCGCGATACTAAATCCCCCTTCTGCACGGCTAATTTGGTGCACCTACCCTAACCCGTTTTGGAAAAAGGTAGTTTTTCAAACCCGATCGGCCAAAAGACTTGAAAGGCACAATACCGTTTACCAAGAGGGTTGGGCTCAGTTGTGCCACTCGTAAATCTTGGGGTAAAAAGCTCTATTCCAAGGCCTCATCTAACTAGGCATTGGGATACGAGAAAGGCCAAAATGCCTAAATTGACGGTTTTGGCAACTGCCTAGCAAGCCCTAAGCTTTTCTAATAGAAACCCCTGATGCAGTGTAACATGAAAGGCGCTTGTAACTAGTGTTGTTAGATGCATGCTCTTTGATGCATTTGATGCATTACCCGCCAAAGATGATCGAAAGGAGATGGTTTCAGAATTGGCTATATTTGCAATTTTTGCAATCTTGAATTTAAGTCGCCGCAGTTTTCCCGCTAAATTCTTCTTGCAGCTGACATAACTTTCCGCTACCTTTTGCGCCACTTGGCGAAGGCTTCCGGTGAGTATGCTGTACACTACATGGTGAAGTTGCCCCGGAATCTTGACATCTAACACGTGAACGTGATGCTCTCTACGTAGGAGGAGGGATGGCGGGTTGACGACAATTATTCCCGCCATCAGAGCACTTTAAAATTGTCGAGGCAACTCAGCATTTGAAGTTCAAGGACGCACACTGTCGGTACTGCGGGGGACTAACTTATCACGAAAATCCAACCGTCACGACAGCTAAAGAAGCATATGCTGAAGTGTGAAAAGACGCCACCGGAGATTCGCGAGGAGTATACTGGCTAGGATAAAGCGCTTGAAAACTGGTCGTATAGGTGTGTCGCGAACTGTCAGGCTTGATGAATTGAGGCAGAATAGCAAAGTTATTGTTACTACTGAGCAAAAAGATAAAACTGTTCACGAGCTTCTGGCACTTGGAACGTGACTTCAGTATCCGCCGTCTCAAGTTCAGCAGATCCGCACAGAGCTGGGGAAGTTCATGGATGCCAACAGCAAGTGGGGGTGGAGCTAAAAAGCGCAGTTACTACGCAGATCCGCCGATGACATGGTGGCCTGGTTTTATCTACTCGAATCACGTCCGAAGGAGGCCACCTCCGAGGTTGTGGCAGTCACGGTGGCTGGATTCAGTTCCGTTCAGTTCTCAGTGGGGTACATTGATGTCATTTAGGTATCGTTAACGACATCCTTTGTCCTATTAGCAGTAACGTCTCTTGCCCTTCTTGCCTCTTTAGTGTGACCCGTACTGGCGCTGAACTAGAGCCCCCGTCTTCTGTTAAATTGGTCTCGCCACGAGCATCGAGGTGTCCTCGTCAATGTTCCTAGCGAGCCAGCGGCCTACATCACTGGCCGGGCAAGCGAGGGCACCTGTTCATGTCGTGGTTCCTGGTGTCCCATCCGTGATAAGTGCCTGTGCGCGTTTCTTCTTGTCCCTCATCGCATTCGCAAGTGCGTCCACCATTTTGTGGTGTTCCCAAAAATGAAGTTACCAAGACCTGACGCTTTGCTTGTCGGCCTGCCTACGGTGCTGACAGTAAATCGCCTTCTGATTAGGTGCATGCGGTACTTTCCGCTGGGCTTATTAGCGGCTGATCCGTTCGATGTCTCCTATTACGTGTAATGGCTCTCAATGATAGTGGGCGCACGCCTTGAGGCCCACTAAGGTACCTCGATATTCCGCATTGTTGTTCGTCGTATCATTGGCTGCATAGGCCATGCTTGGTATCCAGTATACCTGGATCTCCGCTATCGTGGCTCGACTTTACAGACCATCGCCCCACATCCCCCGGGCCAGGATTGCCCCGCGACCCACCGTCAAAGCATAAAATATATATGAACGGTCATTTGACTACCGTGGACTGAACCGCAGTCCACGGTGTCATGAGCGCTTGGTGGACCACTTTGATCGCATGTTGTGTGACCCCTGAGTGGGGTTGTGCCTGCCGATGCTGATGCACAGTGTCATATCCGTGCTAGAGCCTGGTTTTAGAAGTGTTTTGTGATTCATCCGGTTCCATCGTTGGGGTCATCGAAATAGGAAACTCTCCATCTCCACATTCCATGTAGATACGCCGCTCTTCCAAGACTCCAGCACCAATCCAAAATCTGCGTATCTTATTCCATGATCTGCTCATGAGCATAAGGCTTCCGACTAGTAACTAACATGTCCTCGAGGTCCCATATACGCAGCGGTACCGCGCATAATTGCAGTGCGAATATGTTTTTCCTCCGTGATTGCCGCCTCCATTCCCAGTGCCACCGATGTATAAAGACATGTCGTAATTTTACCGCCGCTGGGCATGTCCAGAAGACATGATGAAGAGTGACCTGCGTCTCCCTCAAACACGCGGGATGTGGGCAACCCACTCCCGTTTGTGTGATGTCGTAGAGTGAATAAGCCTGGTGTTTAAACCTAAATAAAAACTGTTCTACTCAAGGCCCCACCCCAATCGTGCGTCGGATTCATTGCCAGCCAAGTCGTGCCATTCTGGCCACAGCTGTCTCTCCATGAGGGCTCCCGTTCAGTTGTGTATGGGCTACCAACCTTGTCCGGTTCTTGTTGAAGCCTGCTGGATAAGCAATTTGTAGTGTCGTCGCTTCGTCGACCAGCGTCGTTTTCCGGTCCAAATGCACACCAGCCTGTTCAATAGTGGGTGCGAGTGTACGGTTCCGACGGTGACTACCGGTGTCAGTATCCTGGCTAATACAGATTCCATGCCGGGCTGGCTAACGACTTGTACGTGTGTGATGTCCCCGACCACGATGGCTATCTGTATCATCGGTGAATTGCCGGCGCTGAATCGCTACCACTGCTGGCTGATCTACAGGCCGAGCTTGAATCCGGACTGCATCTGTCGGCGACAGGTTGAAAAGCAATCTTGGGAACAGCACCACCATAAAATACACCAGAGTCTCAAATTGCTGTTTGTTTGAGGCGGTGCGGAGCGCCCGGGGGTCTAACGCCATGAAGTAATTCGACCTATGCCGTGGAGCCTTTAATGCATCACGTCTCGGAGAAGGGTTCCTTGCGCACGCAATAATCTCAATGTCGTCCGATCCCAGTCACCATCCAGCGCTGCCATCGGCTGGCACACGTCGACGATACGTGTGTACGGTAGCCATTCTAGGCATTGAATTCCATGTAGTTTGTTCTCCTCAGTGAGGATTGTACTATAATTCGAGCAACTCCGTTGACCTCCAGCTTGTATCCGGTCCAGTAACATTGATAGCTGCCAAACTATGTTGCCAGTACATGGACTGCCGTTATTCCTGCACCGGGGTCTTCAGACCGGAGTAGAGGTCTGGCTCGTGATACCACGTGACTTCCTGTGATTCATATCGAACCTCTATAGCGTAGTCCTGTTGTCCCACTTCGTACTACGTGCGGCGTGACATATTGCACCGCTGGATCCAGGGTGCGAGTAATTTGTACATCCCCGATCACGTGGTTTTGTTGTGTTCCGGTTGTCACCCAGCTCGTGACCGTGACTGCTGTCATGGCGATGAGCTCACCACGGAGGTCTGGTACAACTAATCCTCCTTGGTAGTACAGCTATATCAGCTGAGATCCATGGACGCTTACGTACCAGCTGCTGTGTAAACACTGCGTGCCAGACATAATCTTGGTGAATTTGGTCATAGACTCAGTCGACGGTCATGCATGTCGACCTATATAAGTCAACTTTGAACCGATTACCGTCGCTGCAATTAGACTGCGTTGATCAACTGTGGTGGGTTTTGGCACGACATGTGCAGGCGGACCGCCAGTTGACGTTCCGCATTAGACCAGGTAACTTCGGGGTCAGGACGGCTTCCGATCTGTCGACCCAGATATCTGCCATGATGATCCGCGTCGGGAAAATGCGGTGGCTCAGGAAGGGCTACCCCACTCTGTGGCCCGTGTTCATGCATAGCGATGACCTTCGTCTTTTCTTCGTTCAAATGGAGTCTGGAAGCTCGGCCAATCTGCTCTGTGGCTACAAACAGTCTCGGTACTGTTGAATGGTCGCGTAGATAACTCGTCGTGTCATCTGCATAACCCACCACCCGGAGTTCGGCCTTGCTGCGTATCTGTATGCCCGCCAATTGACTGTCAATGTCCATTTTCCGATAAAATGGGTCCAGGGTCAGTATGGATAATTGTGAAGTCAGAGGGCAGCCTTGCCGGATCCCACTTGTGACTGCGATGAGCCGAGACTTGTTCCTGTTTGCAACGAACCGCACGTTGATACCAGTACGTAAACATTTGACAGCAGCGAGAAAACTTCTGCAGGTAGCCTTCTTTCTCAAAGACTGTATATAAAAATTCCATGCCAGCGAATCCTATGCTTTTCGGAAGTCGAGAAGCAGAGCGATTACTGCATCCTAATCACAGTCTAACGCCACGACCACCTGAGCCACGTCATACGAGTCCACTGTGTCGTGTATAGTCCTCCCCGGAACAAACCCATTTTGGTTAGGGTGAATCATTTCAGGAAGCGTCATACTGACATGTGACGCCGAAATTCTGGTGAATATTTTGAAGTCCGTGTTGAGGAGCGCAAGGGGTCAATACTTGAGAGGACCCGCGTTGGCTCCCGCCTTTTTGAGACAGAAGATGTCTGCTTGGAGGAAAGACTTAGGGAAGATGCCATCTTCATACCATCTATTGTAAAGGCAAATAATAATTGGGACGAGTTCCAATGCATATTGGAGATCCCAGCCATTGATGAGACAGTCAGGGCCACATGCCTTACCATCTATGCATCGAGCTAGCGCCGTCGCCACTTCCAGTTCGGAGAATTGATCCGCTACAGCTTCCATGAGACCCGCCCCTGCTGCACCCTTCACCACCCAGTGTGCGACTGCAGCAACTTCATCTGGATTATGGTTATCTTGCTGAAGGATATGCATCCACGCATCAGCGAAGATATCGCATTTCCCGTGAACCTCCTTGGACGGGTACCCCTGAACTGGATTCAGTCTGTGTACCATGTTGTCCCCGTATTTACTAGACACTCTCCTGAAAAAAATGTTTCGTGCTTTTACCTGCTTGATGCGTCGATGCCGCAAATATCCCTCGTTGGCGTAGCGCCGCACGGCCACGTTTGCAGTCCGCTATGGTCTTGCGTAGCCTGGATCGAGGTGAAGAGCCCGTGAATGTAGAGAGTGAAAGCCCGTCCATAAGATCCATTATACCGTCAACCGTGGTCGACAGTCCTCGTTCTGCTTCCAAGTGTTGTAACCCCACGCACGAAGGCTGTAAGGATCGAGGTGAGAACGAAGGAATTCTGCATTCCTTGGCGTATTTCGAACTGACTGCTAAACTCACGAACCTGGTTCTTCTTTGAACCCAGGCCGCTCATCTACTACTGGCGAAGTTCAATGACAACAAAGGACAATACCGGTACACACCGCTATTTTCCAGAACACCAAGATCCGAGCTTCCTGCTTGGTCAATCGCGATAACTTCTGTTTGAAGGATCTCCGATACCTCCTCCGTCGGTCGCGCACTGTCCTCAGCATTTACTTCACAATCTCGGTTTGAGTGTATCCCACCATTGAATCGACGTCTCAGCCGTCCAGCCGGGTTCCTGTAGACGGGCCATGAACGATGTTAAATGTGCTCTGGTTAGCTCCTGAACCACCTGATGAGCGTATTCAGGTACCGGGCGCACTCTGGCCGGTCGTATGGACTGAATCGGATCTGTCGGCGAGCGCAGCCTCAGTTTGACCCCAGATGATCCGCCTGCGTGGCGGGTTGAACCAGTGGCATGTCGTGCAGACACATACCACCGGTCTAATCGGGATGATGCGTCATCATCCCGTCCACCTGATAGCGATATGTGTGGGTGACCTGGTGAAGCCGCACATGTGCCACTGTCGTAAAGTCCACCGCCCTAGAACGTATAATGGGGGGGGGGGCTGGTGTACCTTGGACACAACACCAGCGCCATTCTGGCCTTGAAGGCCTTATTTGCGGTCCTGAAGAACTGCGGTGAACGCTATTGCGTCCTCGCATTCTTCCCAAGTGAGTTCTGCCGGTATTAGGACCGTCGCACTCCAGTCACCTTGTGCAATCGGACCGCATAATAATTGTAAGGTAGGATAATCGTGGTACCATTGAGCACGAGATCCCATCGGCGTGACCCCCATTGGAGTTGCCGTCCACTGCCGACTTACGTAGGGTAATATGTGTAAAATGTACCATTCATCCCGCGGGATGGAGGGAGGCTAACCCCGGCTGTGGCTTCTTGGTATCCATTTACACAGTTCTATCCACATCGCGAGATCCGCTGTGATGGATGGTTTGTCTTCGGCGGTTGCCGTCTCAATTTCCACAAACCATTTCGCGCAAAATTGCCTAACCGTCTTTGGGTTCGTCTGGTCTTCGCTTAAGTGCTGGAGTTCACGTCTTTGTGCCGCATACGCTTCCTGGCGTCCCCAGGCTCGTAGAGTATCGGTCCTGGCTATTTTCGCAACCAACTCCGGGTAAGGAATATACGCAAACAAATGTCTGGCTGCGCTGCTCTGCGTGACCATCCAATTCAGCAATGACGCAAATGCTTCCTCCGCGTACGCTCCTTTCGACAAGTACGCGTTGGGAATGCTGAAGTGTCGACTCCGTTGCGCGCACTAACGCCTGTTCGTTGGCCCTTGAACCGTTTTTAGCATAACTGTGTGAGCTGGAGAAAGGTCTGTCAGATTCGGTGCTCCCAAGATACCAACGTAGACATTAGCGTGCAGTTTAGGTTGCGATGTCAGCGGCGTGATCCGGCGTTTCTTTCCACGTTCCGATCTTGTAGTGATCGCATACGTGATTGTAGACTCATCCATGCCTGCGTTTATGTTGCTGTCCTGTGCCACCGAGTGCATGAGTTGCTTTAATCCCCCCCCCCGCGCTGTTCGTACTTTAAATCATCCAGTATCTAGCACCCCATTCGAAGGTGCGCTACATTCAACCTTTGCCGCGTGTTTAAGCAACGATGGAGAGTAGAATTGTCATCCCCCGTATCAGTCAATAGGGTCAAGCATCTACCTTATGCGTCACAGTGAATCTGATGCTCTTTGGGCCAGCCTTGTCCACATTTGTAATTGTCGCCTCCGTCGTGCGAGCCAGCAGCTCTGCCCAGTCATAGTGCAGTAATGCCGCAAATTCTGGATCTCCTTGCGCTAGCCACTTGAAAAATAAATCCCCGTGATGAACGCCGTATATGTACCTTTCGTAGGAGCATGAGTGGCGGCAACACATGGACTCGTCCACACACTTGCAGATAGTGGGATGTCTGCACATCACCGGGTGCAGTGTAGCACCCCGTTGTGTGCTGCACCGTGGTATCAGAGTCGTCATCATAAAGATCGTGGTCTATGTAGCTGTCAATTTGGCCGTGGCTGTCTACAGCGCATTGACATCAATTACGAAAATGGGTTGCCTGAGGTATTGTACATATGGCCGTAGTTCGTGAGGGCCCGCCCAATGTGTGCTGGGTACGGATGCGTTGACCGGCCGGACACGCTCGTGTAACAGATTCGTGCACAGCTGTGCCAATATTGCTGGATCATTCGTGGGCAGTGATGAATCAGGATACAGCCGAGCCAGTTCTGCCATGGGATTCACCACTCCCAGTTTGTATTAAGTTTGTAGGCAGCCACCAAGTTTGAGATAATGAGCGCATATATCACCTTCTTTCTGTTGTTGGCCTCTTGAAGCACCTCAGCTGTGATCTTGAGAGTGGAAGCGACGTGATTGATGATTGTCGCATCGAATGCTAATATCGCGCACTGGTCGTTGTTCGGGACAAACACTTTCCGACCCCTGAACTAAGATAGCTATTGGTTGGCTTGTACCGGGTTATGCTGCGTTGGTTTCGTCCCGGTGTAAATCACACGCTGATCAGAGATTTGACTGCTAGGTGCAGCATAAGCCCACTGCGCCAGTTGGTCTGGGGAAATGTCAGGGTTGAACCGACCGTAGCTAGGGAGAAAGGGACTTCCGAGCCGGGCGTTGCTGCCGAAGACGGGGGGGGGGGGGGGGGGGGGCGAGATCGGGGCCGACGACCCTACGTAGCTCGATAAGATAGGCCTGGTCGATGCCCCGATGTCAACATCCGGCTTCTCCGCCTCCTCAGGGTGTGAGGTGAGTTTCTCTCCACTGTGGTCCGGGGGTGCCTCCCAGTCCATTGGTCGCTGTTCATCCGTAGCCTGGTTCCTTCGCCAGTTGTGGACTTGTTGGCGATGCACTACATATGATGCTGCAGCTCCAGTGTTTCCACTTGAAGCCCATTGTTCAGGCCCAGGTGGGGTCGCTCGGGATTCTGGGCGTTTCTGCTCTTGCAGGAAGCTGCCTTGGGTCATGTTGTCGGTATCTACAAGGCTATTCAGGTCTGCCATTTCGTGACTTCGCTGAGCTCTTGCTGCCTCCTCCCCAGCAACCGATGTCTCCAAGGCTGTGTCTCCCATATCAACGTCATCATCTTGCCCACCGTCACTGCCATGTGAGGGGCTCTCTGGAGGATACGCATACAGCACCTCGTCTTGTGACTCATCGTTCGACGAATCCATGAGAGCACTGTACTTGCCAGTGAGCTGAGCGGATCTAAACCGGTCAAAACGGGTTTGTTCTTTGCGGCTAGTACGCTTTCGTGTTTGTCTAGCACTTTTGTCCGATTACACAGCCATTTGCTTGCCCCTGACCTCGCCCGGCGCCTGCTTTGGTGGCTCATTATCCTTCTTGCTTCCACTCCCCTCCCCAGAGCAGCCTGCCCTTATGGGGTAGACACTGCCGGACGGTTATTTTCTCTGTTGCGGCGCACGACGGTGTAACCATCAGCGCTGGCGTTCTGCCCATCCGTTGGTGTATTGGGGGTCCCGTTCATGGGTGCATCCGCCAGTGAGAAGGATGTTAGCACCAATTCTCTAGCTGCCGACCGCTTAGCGAGTTTGTCTCCAGATCCCTTTGCACCCCTACCAGGAATTCGTGCAGGCCACTCGCAGTTTTGTGCGAAAAGGCGTTCCTCGGCGATGATCTGCAGTTGGCAATGGTGTCTTTGGAGCGCCTCTGCAATCGTCTGCGTGCTGCCTCCTATTGCGTGGCAGATACATTACAGTTGCCGACTATGTGTCTGGCACTAAAGCACCACTGACATGGGATCTGCACGGTCGTTTGGAAATAATGAATGAGTACAAGCGTGCCATCCAGATCAATGTGAGTGACATTAGTTAACGCTCGTGGACATTCAGGGAGAGTGAAATGTACCAGATAGCAGTCATTGTCGAAGATATCGAGCGCCTCCACACCCAATACCGCAGTATGAGCGATGTCCGTTAGCGCCGATGTGATATCCACTATGGACAGGTTTTTAACCCCTAGCACCTTCACGGCATACTGTCGCTTGAGTTGAGCGTTAGTGTACGTGCCATTATGTGGTTGATCTGGGTGGCGGGTCGTGCCTGCCAGTACGATGGTCGTGTTTGGTGCCTCATTGTGGTTCCCGACCAGTTTTGCGCAATGCGCTTCGAATAGAAGCCTGCTGTGAGCATGTGGGCGCCGACACACGCGATGCGCTTGATATACTGTACCAGCATATCTAGCATCGGTGATGGTTGATCCCCCCAAGGATTTTACTTGAAAATCTCCCGAATTACCGTCCTATGCACTTGGACGCCTGCCAAAACGTATTCCCGCCGGCACATCAGCCGTTAGCGCATATTCCACATAATGGCGATGGTAGCCTTCACTGAATGTTCTCTGTAGTACAGGTAGAGTCGCCTTGATGAAGTTAGGAGGGTGACGGAGCTCAATCTCCCCCTGGAGATATGCTAGCAGTGTTTGTTCCTCCACTGGGTGAAGATGCCGCAATGTTGCATCATCATATACTGGAGATGGATCCTGTGCGGCCTGGACCATACCAGCTTGGGTGTCGGTTTGCTCCTGCATTGTCGGTCCCGTCCAGTCTCGCCCAAACGATAGTTTGAGACCTTTCACTTCGAGGGGATGATCAATGCCACGTAGCACCTGTGCCCAAGACTTATTCGTCCTCGTAGACGACGCCATCAGTTGCTGTGTCTGACCGTCCTCGACTTGCTTCTGCTCTTCACCGTGGCTGTTTGTTGTTGCTGGTTGGTCGGGTGGTGGTGCCTTGCCAGGGTCCGGAGGGTGCGGCACAGCCGGTGGGACCCCATGAGGGCTAGCATCGCCTAGGAGCCAAGCATGTTCGGATCTCAATAAGACGACACCTTTACAAACGTTAAGTGTGTTGTCTCTGGTTTATACTCTGCCTCACGTCAAGAGTGAATGTATCTGCTTCCAGGCAGATTGACGAGTACGGTGGCTGGATCGGATCCTGGTCCAGAAAAGTCTAGACCTCTAGAACTTAGCGAAGCCCAGCGTTCACCACAAAGCGAAACGGAGGATTAAACATTAAATTATCTGCTGTCGTCAGCCTCAGGTGAGTTCCAAACCGAAGTATCACTTGGGAAACAGGTTGCTGTGTTGAACGAGTCGATGGAGTCGGAGATGAACGGTTTATTTCCGGATTGGGCGGATGATAACGAAGAATACAAGTTCGTGGAATGGCGGGGAAACATTGATTCGCACGTTGCATATGAGGTGAGACTTTATGGTTTAGCTCTTGACAACCATGGGTAGTAAGATTTGCGCTCCGCTCTAATGACCAGCACGTTTCATTTTCACTGAACCACGCTCAGTATTTGCTAATCGGGCACAATCGTAATTTATTCATTTATTGGAGGCATCGTTGGTTTGATGCAATGCATAAGCTGCGCATCTTATGCATTGATGTATTTCGTCATGCATCCAACTGCATGCATCTAACAACGCTACAACACACTTTAACTTCGTCACCGAAATGTATTCCCGGTAACAAGTTGTATCCGTGCCAGACCTATTTGGTGTCACTTTTTAAGCATGCTTTTTTTTAAGGTGTTGCAACAGGACTAGACGTATTTCGGGTCACTTTCTTAACCCCTTAAGCGCGGACTGCTGACAAGAACAGCATAGGCGGTTTCTTATACCCTCCGGGAAGGTTTCAGGAGTAGCCTACGTTTCACTATGTCATAATGAACTTAGTATGGTTTTCGCACATGTTATGTTCGTTTTGTTGCTAACCTCGTCGGTAATAATTCGCACGAAGATCATGGATTTGCGCGAGTAGCCAATCAGCTTTTGTCAAAAATCAGAAAAAATGAAGCGATGACATGATGTCGTCACTTGGGTATTGCGCGCGGCCGGCAGCACGTGTATTGAGCATGCGACCACATATGCCTCATTCACAACGAGAGCTCAAAAGGATAAACAACGAAAGTATAGCAGGCAAACGGGAATATATTAGCTATCGTTACTTGCCAACACTCCGCGGTCTCTAACGTGGCCAGCCTCTGGCGCGAACTCGCCGTTTTGCCACGTGATGTGCCAAATTTGGGTACATGTCAGGCCCTCGTTCGCCTCGTGGTTGCAGACCTTGTTGCAGAGCGTTTCAGGATCTGTCTTTCCTTCTGAGCATTGCGGGTAGTAGAATGAAGAAGTACCTCCTCACTTCTTATGACTGGGCTTGTAGATCGAACACACTTTGCATTGGCGCTGACTAACACATTCAACGCCTGCATTCAATCTTGTATCCGCCGACTGAACCAGCACATGATCTTGCGTGACAGAAATTGGTCGGCTGGTAAGTGCTGGCACTGCTTCACGCGCCGTCGATGTGGTAAAACTCTTTTGACACTGACGGATGAGGAGTTCATGTAGCGTGACCATGTTTTCGTAATGAATGTGCGGCTTCTTGTGCAGCTTCTCTGCGTTGCACTTGTGCGTGATGTAGCCGTTCACTAATGTCATATCTATTAGACCGAGAAACAACCCCTTGTAGTACTTCCGGAACCTGTTTCAATAATGCAAAGAGGAACAGCATAAACCATTCATACCTGCAGGACATCTGGATAGAATACGACTGAAGCCGCAGTTGATCGTGACGATCAACGCCGCCCATATTCTCGAGGTATGTACTCACTAATCCAGGGCAAGGGACCGTTGTTAGCGATCCGTTCTTTTCTCGACGCGACACTGTCGTGAGCACCGTAGACACTTGCGACGCCAGGAAGTACACACTTGTTATCAACCCAACCCAACGCGACCAAACCTGGGTTGTGTGTCGTGACAGCCATCTTGAACTCGCCATGCGGAAAGTCACGCGGTCTCTTCTTGAACGAGTATTCAATGCCCTTGCACCATCCTTTGCGACCCTTCTGAATAGTGACACAGAAGTGGAAGCCCATGGTCCGCAGCTGCTACGCTAGCGGTATGGAAGTGTAGAAGCGATCTGTAACGATGAGCCGGCGACCTTCGTATGCTTGGCCCGAAAATCACATGCTACATTTCTGATGACGGCGGCGGGCCGCTCTTCGTGTCAATAGATTGACTCGTATCCGTTTCCTTCCTCCCTACATCGAGTTCGACACTTCCACCAGAATAATACAAAAATATGTCAGCATATCTGCAAAAATATAAACACTCAATATCAGCTTACCGTTGCAATACCCGAGACAGCACACCACGCCAACACGCACTTGGACCCCCACTTGTGGGGTTTGTCTTTCAGGTATGTGTCCTTGTCAGGTTATGACGATTGTGCGACGGAAGCATTCCTTCGTCGAGTGACACCAATGCACCCAGCCTGTATCCTGCCTTGAACGCCGTCTCCAGTGTCGATTGAATCGGTCGAATTTTCCATGCTCGATCTTTCTGTGCTGCAGCAGCATCATTGTCGGATAGATGCAAAAAGCGTGATATCTCGCGGAACCGATCTCGTGCCAAGATGGATCCAAAGGTCCTGCAAGGTATCACGCCGGGTGACTTCGTTGCCCAATGCATCTCCAAGCGTTTGGTCGGGTTTAGAGCGTGAGCAATCATCAGGCCCAGCCATTGCACCATTTCGTGTGGTTGAACAGGCTTGAATCNCGTACATTGAATCAACATCATCAGCATCTTCTACGGAAGCCACATTGTTGTCCGGAAGAAGCGTCCACCCCTGGTTCGCCATCTCGGACAGCTGGTCGTTGTTCTACACCGACGATGACTCTGTCAACATAACATGCAATATCGTAAGGTGATAAAATCGACATTGTTCGCATATTTTCATCTCACCTTGCACACGTAAGTGCAGCCGTTCTTCTTCTTCAAGGCAAAGCAAGCTCTTGACTCGATCCAGCTCCGAATCGATGTTGGTTCGACATACTCATCAAAGATTCTGAATCATCGAACGACAAATTTGGCAGGTACTCATCCCAAGCACTCAGCTCGTCACATCTGCCTTCCGAGTCCGAGTTCAGAAATGCTGAAGAATCTTCGAAGATGAGGTTTGGGTCGAGGTCTACGCCTTTGTCGAACGCGATTATAGTCACAGGCGTGGCAATCTCCTCATGGGCTGGTGGTCCACTGTGGATGTTGATGTAGCACTCCTGGTAGACGACGCTTCCTCACTCTCCGAAGTATCAACGTAATCAGGGTCGAGCCGACGCGCGACAATGGGTGCACTATCTACGTCAGCAACGCCTTCATTGCCTAATAATACCACAGCTACACAGTCTGAGAACAATAATTGATCCAGGCAGCATAGACTAAATCAGCATACGATATACCTTCTCGGTCAGCTTATCGTCCAGCGTCAGTATACATTATGCGGCCCACGTCAGCATACGTCACAAAGTCAGGATATGATACACTTCTCACATTAGCATAAGCGGCGGCATACTGTACCTTCCGACTCGTGGTTACTTGAGTCTTCGCGGTCATCCGTGCCAGCATTTTCGTGACGCCCTCTGCGCCAGTCCAGATCATGGTTGGCCTCAGCGCGAGCTGTTAATTCGAAACGGTGCAGCAACTAGTGTCAGTGCTTGTCCAAATACGTTGAGAATTAGCACATTACCTTCCTGTCGAGGAGGCGTCCAAATCGTCGAGAACGACGACAGCTCGCGACGTCGCTTCTCCTCCAACTCGCGAAGCTGCACCTTCGTCAGCTTTTTCTTTGTAGCAGGTTTCTTGTCCTTAGACAGCGCTGATGCTGGTATATTGGCTGGGTTCTTCTGTATTTTGCCAGAATCAATCCGGGGCGTTGTCGTAGTACATTGTTTCTTGCCCTTGCCCGGTGATGATGGCCGAGAAGTAACCGGGGAAGTGGGGGAGGCAGTTGGGGTCTTCTGCGTGGCAGCTCGCTTTCACTCTAAAGTTCAGTATAAGCCAATTCAGTCACAGAGTAGTATCTCATAATAATAAAACAGAGACTAACGTACTGCCAGAGTTGCTTGGTGGTGGGGCAGCCTGGGGGTCGTTCAAGACCAACTGAAAGTTGTGGCGCTTGCCAAATTCAGCATCTGCGTAGACGTAGTCGAGCAAATCGTCTTCCCCATGAAAGTAATCAACCCCCTTCTTGCCGGACTTCACAAAGCAACCAGGCTTCACGTAATAGTACCTAACGAAGGTTACAACACACATAAAGCGTAGTAGTTAGCATAGGAAGCATCATAGCGGGCTGGGGGAGGGATACCCATCCTCGAGGCCGCGCGCGTCTGTCGAGGTCCACTTCTCCGAGCGTAGTAGGCGCCAAACTTGCGAGAACACCATCGCTCGCTGCTGAGATCTTGAATTGTGTGGCGACTGGGCATCGCGCCAAAATTTTCCAGATTTTAAAACCGTATGGTGGCACAACTACACGATGTGCTCCATTTCATCCACTAAGATGTCAAAGCTTCGTGAATATCGACCAATTAAAGTGCTCTATTTATTGGGTGTATTGGATCGCAGAGGCAACCTTCGAATGCAATCCCAGCTAATTGGTCGTCTTTATACTTTTCTGCCAGTTCCTTCACCTCCTGCTGAAATACTTGTAGTTGATGTGGCGCTTGAGCAAAATTCTGTCCACCGGCAGCGTCGAATTCCCCGGCATGATCATTCCCAGCAGCATCTTTGCGTATTTCTCGTCCCTCCCTGCACCGGCCATAACTAGCGTTCTCGCCGTCATCTCTGCGACCGTGGCATGTCCGTTCATCAGCTCGACGGGGCGATGAGCTAACAATGTTATTGGCTGCATTACCTTGGGGTCAACATCATTAACGTATCGCGCGTAAACCCTAAACTCGTCGGTTTTCATGATTTTCTGGAGATCTCCTGGCTGGGTAATATGCATGAGCCCCAGCCTTTTCCATGCTTGGAACGTAGTAATCTTTGCCTTGAGCCACTTCTTCAGCAGATAGTCTTTAGACTTTTCTGCAAAAATCTTATAGTACTTGTAATTATTGCGGGAAGAGAGAGCATTTCCTTCAAGCCCCTTCAGCTTCAGCGTCTCCTTGACGTATTCGTCGGACTTTTCCCTCTTGAGCCATAATCTCACTTTTACATAGTTCCACTCAGTCCTCGTCTCGGAGTCATTGGCTTCTGCTTCAGTCGGTGTATCGGTCCTCAACGATCTCCTCTGGCCTGCGATGATTGAGCGGGCTGAGAGTGGACATTCTGGGGTTGAAATCATGGACTGTCTGGTCTCCGTAGCCGCCGAGATACCAACATTGCTGCTTGTTAGGATAGCAACTACCGTGACGAGCAGAACGGGAAGGAAATGCATGGCTGGCCGTGGCTTCGAGGTCAATTGCGAACTGAAAGTCTTTCACAGACAGCGGATTGTCTACAGTACCCTAACTAACTATCAGAACATATACTGGTACATGTAGTCTGATATTATAGTCAGTGATACATGTAGTATCAGTGGAGGAGTACACTACTACGATATCGTTGCCAAGCCGGAACACATGCTACCAAGGAACATCACGTGATGGGCCTGCCCCTAACTTTGACTACACTGTACCATTTTAGTTAGAATGACGGCAAGACTTGCCGTCATCCCACATCCTGCTGCTGTTCTGTAAGATAAACTCGGAACATGTAGGTAGGATGGTCTATGTATACATTTACAGTATTAGTTTTAATAATACCACATGTATTGTGAAAGCCAAGCATGATGTCCTATTTATTTGCTAATCGATCGATTTAGAGCGCTAATAATACCGATGTGCTATATANATTCGATAGCTGACAAGAAGGTAAGCTCGGCTCTGGCGGAGTACTCTACAAAGACGACATGGCCCGAGATGGAGCTCTATATGAAGAAAATGCAGGATCTGCCAGTGTCACTGGCAGCTGAACTGGCACGGTATGCTGGCAATAGTCAATGCGAACAATTAAAAGCAGAAGACGTTCAATGGCCCGTTCGTCGCGCAGCTACAGATGTATGCTGTAAAGAAGTTTGACAGGGCATTCCCCGTGCAAGAACAGCTCGCATTGCAGAGACGGCTGAAACTATCGACTCGTACTTGTCAGAGCGGCCAGACGTACAAGGAGATATTGCTCGCACACACTGGACCGTTAGCCAACTTCCTGACTGACTTGATACACGTAGGCTTCTCAGCTGTTTCGCCATGTACTCCGATTAAAGTGTCCACACCCGGTTTGTAGTTCGATTTACAATTTAACTGCCTCTGATTGATAGCGTACCCTTACCCTCATACGTCCTATTAGCTCGGTATTTTGCAAGGACAAAACATTCGACGATCACAATAATACAACGGTGTAATGTATCGACATTTTACGTACATGTACATGTATTGTGAAAACTGGTCAGAATGTCCTTTACCTTCCTTTTGGCATGGGGTTGGGTGCCCTTTTTACATACATTACGCACCTATCAAGCCGACTCTCCCCATCTTCCTGACTGCATCAACTATGCCCGAAATTACAAAAATAGCACAAGCGTAACAATGAAGGAGTACCATACGCGCGGATAAAAGTACGATTTGCGGACTGCGTGCGTGACAGACAACCCTTCTCTCATTGGCCAAAACAGTAACGGCTCACACTTTCACACCACGCCAGTGCCGCCGCCGATCGCACGTGCTTGACGAGCGCTGCCTGTATATTGACAGCGCGCACGAGATAACTGCATATATGCATCTGTATGGATTCCCCTCACTTAACTCTATATGTTCCAGACATTTCGTTGCGTGCTCGCAGAGTCTCGCCGAGCAACAGCGCACAAACCTCCTATTTTTGAGCGTAGCACTACAAAATCGCACGTGTATCCTATTGGTTGAAATTTAGTTTGGTGTTGACATATCATTGGCTAATATTATACGACATCACATTTCGCAATAGGCAGCGCTGCGTAGACGTTGTTTTACCTACGTAGGACAATTATCAGCAAATGTGTGCAGTTCGACATTTTCACGCGTATTATGGGTCGATATACCCTTTTTTCACACAATAATACTTCCGCGCGCATGCCTGTAATTGTCGTGATTGTTTTGAGATAATATGGCTCAGTTTCATTGACACGCACGCGTGAACACATACGTAGGGCTATGGTTCTTGCTGTGCACAGTTCTATCATGGTGGTAACCGTGAATATAGTGCCTGAGAAATGCTGTGTGAGCATGTAGAGCTGACACGGACGCAATCTGGGCTAAGTAGCCCATCCTATTGCAAAGATATGCCTGTTAGCTTGCACAAAGGAGCGTGCTCACAACATGACAGCTGAACGATTGATCTTGAGCGCGCATCAGACCTCAACCGCAGGACCTATTGGCACCGGGAGAGCTACAGTGTTGCCTAAATAACGCGCTGAGATGCGGCAAGTGAGTGGACGAGATAGTGTTAGTGACTGAGACAGTATGTTATATTATTCTTGCCATACGCAGTGCTGTTGGTGCAGACTAAAACCTATGGCGCGCGCGGACACAGTGCGAACGAAAAGCAGAATGTGTATGTAAATGTTATGGCTTCTGGCCAGATAAGAAACTTGCACTACGAAGCCATGCATATTGCAACTATACGGTGCCACGTAAGCTCGGACAAACGAGAGCGTGCTATGCACTGAAACGGGACGGCTGCATAGTCATGTCCTAAACGTTCACAGCACGCTGGCACGCGTGGTGCTTCTCAGATGCGTACGATGGGCGACCATACGCCAGCGCAAATGTACGTAACCATATCGCTTGACACTGTATTTGCGCGCCACGAACGCACACGCGACGCCATGAGGTGTACACGCGGCGTGTTGCGTACACGGAGCATCAAGCGCAATATGCACGGTATAACAGAGATTGACGTGGAGCCCCCTGACACAAAACACAGCTGGGTATCGCGGTACAAGCTACACCGCACGCAATATCCATGCAGCGAGATTGGTTCATAGGTGGATCGCGGGTCTTTTCGTTGTACAAGCTGCTCCAGTGTTATACGTAAATGCTACAGGATTACTGTTGATAGATATTCGCCGTTAGCCATTTACAGCACGGACGTAGCAGTAAGCAAAGGTCTACGGCTTGCTTGGTCGTCGGACCCTGCCCTCTCGAATGGGTGCGCTATATGTACGCATGTTCAGTACTAACACAGCTCGGCGGTGGGGTTAGCAACGACTCACGCGATGCGAGTGAACTATAACGCTCAAGTTTGCTCTATCTTAGACAAGCGCCGTGTGCTCTACTACTAAAATAATTTCAGTTGGCGCATACGTGGCGACACAGGCCAACACGCTACCATACTGGGTCTACCGCGTAACCAGGATTGCGCATAAGAAGACCAAATACAGTGCTACGAATCGCATCCTAGCTTGATCTGTGCAGCGATCGCTACCAATGATAGTACTTCGGGGGTACCACGCGAGTAATGAAACTCTGTTTGCATACGGACAATTGTACGTGGCGCTGACCGGAGTGACTTCGAGAAAGGATCAGGATTACTGTAGATTCGGTTGCTATCAATGAAGAGGGATGCGTACAAACTAAAGCCATCGTCTACAGAGAAATTTTCGAACCTGAGCGTTCGTAGGTAACCAAGATATACTTTTGAATATTCGAGTATTCCATATCTATCAATTCAGCGAGTGAATCACTTAAGTAAATTATTTAGTAATTGAGTGAGTAAATATAATAATAAATAATATTCAATGCAAAAGAAAATAAGCACAGCGGAGGTGGGCCAGTCTACACTACTGTGACCAACCATGTCCAAGCGTCCGCGTAGCGGGCGCCCAGAGCGCTGGTAAGCTTACATGTACCCTGATAACAAATGTGTCCACGATCTGTATCAGCTGTGTACATGTACCATGTTTACGTTCCCTGCATTTACAGCTGTGTATCTTATCACTGTTACATATATATAGTGGACTATTAAAATAGCCAGCGAACAATACTGAGGTCACGCTCAATGTTGCAAAAAGCCTAACGTTAGTTGGGAATCTGTAGTTGGGAGTTTTTCGAATTGGCCACGGCCCAAAGTTCGCAGGTGATGTTGTAATTTACCAGGCTGTAGCCGAAATTGCAGCTTGTTATTTGCTCGACCAGCGGTGTTGTTTCTGCGCCAGTCATCCCAATACATGTACTGTAGTACATGTACGTGCACGTAGCACATTGGAGCTGCACCTGATGGCCGTTGTCACTGAGCAGCGGTCTTCAACACAGTCAAAGGGTCCTTTTTCGAGCGTTGTACATTGTGCATGTATGCGTGATAGCTGTCGCAACAGGCCTGTTTGCGTGGCGCGCAGCACAAGGCTTCACTTGCAGACACACAACGGCAGCTTTAGACCAATTTTCGTGACTGAATTCCACAGCAACATCGTTTGTGTCGGCATGAGGTTGCGCAGCATCGGACCACTAAATGTATTGCGTCTCATGTGGCGACGCAATGGGAGTTAAGGCTTGCAACCTGCAAGTAGGCTGACCCTCTTGGTCGAAGCACGATTTATGAGAGACGTCAGATCGGCAACTGTCGAAAACGGATCTTTTTGACCACAGATTTGATACCAATAATAATTGAATCTTAGTTGTAATCGTCAAATGATTCTGTGATGGGTCAATACAAAAACAAGATGTCGTCAGTTACGATGTAAGCCAATCATTTCGCGTGTCTTGAGGGTTCCGAATGCTCATCCACGCACAACTACTAAAATGGATCGCAGGATGGTCTCAGCTGAAAGACGCACTTCTCGATTTGCCTTGTCGGTGCACAACCTCCTCCAGTTCCAGCCAAGCACGTCTAGTCAGCTCCGCCAGCCATGAACAAGTTCCTCGTGCGCGGCCTCGGCTTCTACAACGATGCCTACGACCTCTTCGTCATGAACGTCGTCAACGTCGTGCTCACAGAGCAGTACGGTTCCGACACGTACTCGTCCACCATGAAGTCCTGGGTCTCAGCTGGTGCCATCATCGGTGCCGTGATTGGTCAGCTGGGCTTCGGCTTCCTGGGCGATGTCTTTGGTCGCAAGGTCAACATGATCTTCACCTGCTGCCTACTGATCCTGGGAGGCATCCTCTGCTCCGCGGCCTACGCAGGTGATGGCCGGGCCACGCTCTGGTTCCTCGTAGTTGCCCGTTTGATCCTCGGCGTCGGTATTGGCGGCGAGTACCCGCTGGCTGCCAGTACAACCGCCGAGGACTCGACGGACTCTGCCGACCGCAATACGGCCGTGGCCAAGACGTTCTCGCTGCAAGGCGTGGGCCAAGTGACGGCTGCCATTCTGGGCAACCTGCTGGTACAGGCCTTCGCTGACGGCAAGCCTGGTGAGAACAGCGGCTCGCGACTAGAGGCTGTGTGGCGTCTTCTCTTCGCCATCGGTGTCATTCCCGCCCTTGTGGTGTGCTACTTCCGCTTTACGGCCGAGGAGACTGCGGCGTACAACAACGCACAACAACGAGGCCAATTGGCTCAGGCCACCACGCACCAGCAAGCTCGTCTCGGCTTCATCCTACGCAACTACGGTATGAGTCTGCTGGGTACCGCCGGCACGTGGTTCCTCTTCGATATCGTGTACTACTCGCAGAACCTGTTCTCGGCCAGTATCCTGAAGGTGGTGGGTCTCAACAACCCGTCGCTGCAGCAGGTAACGACGGAAGTCGCGTTCGTGTCACTCATGACGCTGCCCGGTTACTTCGTAGCAGTGTACACCATCAACCGCCTGGGCCGCAAGAACATGCAGCTGCAGGGCTTCTTTTTCATGACGATCCTATCTTTGATCATGGCCATCTTCTGGGATGACCTCAAGGATCAATCGATCTTGTTCATCATCCTGTATGGATTGACGCTGTTCTTCTCGAATTTCGGCCCCAACATGTCCACGTTCGTATTGCCTACGGAGATGTACCCGACTCCGATCCGTTCGACGTGCCACGGTATCTCCGCTGCTGCGGGCAAGGCTGGCGCTGCTGTCGGCTCCTTTGGCTTCTCTATATGGGTGGACAACCCGAGCTATGGTTACCCCGGTGCTTTCTACACGTTCGCGGCCATCGCCGCGGTTTCGATCCCGCTCACGTGGTTCTGCGTGTTCGACAACATCAAGGGCATTGAAGAAATGGACGCCGATTTCTATCGCCGCCTCAACGGCGCGGACGATTTCACGCGCGAGTCTTTCAGCTCGCTGGCCAAGATCAGCAATGTCGGGAGTGTGAACATGAACACGACGCCCGGCGTCTACAAACAGGCCTCCACACCCAGCCCAAACATGCTGGTGTAAAAGTGCAGTGTACCAGATCAAGAATGTAACTTGGTATCTAATTTTATTAACGTGGAGTGTGGCAAAGCGAAGTTTCCTTGTTAAGCATCTTCACCCTTGAGCTTTACTTACTGAATTATACTACTGTAGTAATTTTTGAAGTACATGTAGCAGAACCGAGCGCGCCAGAAACACCGTGCTTTAACTTAAACGATTTGAACATCATGAGAGTCATCGCGCTCGCAGATCTCGTGTCAAATTGGGCCCATAGAGTGTCGGCAATCTTGGTCCGGGTTGCGCATAATACTACGTATACGATTATGACGAACACTCATGGGCGTAGCGACATCGCTGCTGTGGCCGATAGCCGACAGGTAAAAGGACGAAATTCCCATACCAGTAGTCGGGTGTAACAGCAGCAAGATCAACTCGAAGATGACGACTACAGTAGCTTCGCCTCCGATACGAACTCGCAGATCCAACCAGCGACCAAGAACCATCGATGACACAGCCAGCGGGATCTGACTCACGGACGTGGCCAGCATGTACGATCCGGTGCGGAAGAAGTTGGTACCACGTTGGTTATATCCTAGTAGTACCGTGACGGTCGCGCTCCGCCATGGATTTTTGAGGTTTTGAGGAGTTGAATCAGCGATATTGGAGCCAACTACAATGTACTGAATTGCTCAGAATCGCTATGACTAGGTATTAATTGCACTACAGGAGCCTCAAGGCAAGCTACAAGACTATTGTCCCACTAAAGGCGAGCACATATACCACTGAAAGCAGATCTCTTCCCCACGTCGTAAAAATGTTGGCTTCCAAAGCTATCACAGCCGAGAGGATCGTCTGTAGTTGCCTTTTCCTCGGCCATTGGCAGTTGCTGGCATGACGGGGATAGAGGTTGTAATTGGTTAGGGTCGGTTGTTGGTAAATTGAAAACTGGATGAATGAAGTGTTGCTGTCAACTCGCCTAGCGTCTCCATTCTATCATTTTTCGTCTATTCCAGAACCAATCAACACAATAAGATATGAACGAAGCTACTACTGTAGCAGTGGAGTCCAAGTTGGTTGCGACGAACTGGCAGTCGTCCTAATTCTATTTTGTACAATTTGTGCTGATTGTAGTAAGTCCGGGTGTTATCTGCCCTCATCATATTTTGTTATGTATAGCTTCTAGATCTCATTCTTCTGTCATTGAGAACTCATCGGGTACATGTACATGGTGTTTGCATCGACATTAAAATTCATATTTACTGATCGATAAGCTATTTCCTGCTGGTAATCTTCGTTGAAATTTGAACAATCTCAAGACTGATGAACTACCCAATTTAAAAGCTTGGTTTATGATTTGTTTTAAGCGCAAACTTGGCCACTAGCATTACGAGGACGGAAGCTGATACCATCAAGCGAAAAAGATGGCACAACAAACCAGAAGCTTCCACAAAAACATCATGACAGTAAGTGATCGACAAGAAAATAAACAATACTTCGAAGTATAGCCTACTGAGAGGCATTGAACAATCGCCACCCTTGCTAAATAGGGGAAGTCGAATCGAACATCCCTATTTACATGTCAGGAGGGATGCCGATTCTCCTTCGGAGGCTCTTGTTTTGAAGTAATTTGCTCATTTGGGGAGGGAATCGGAATTTGTCGAAGGTCCACTTACGCCCCAGAATCATTATCACGAGTCCCAACTTACTTCCAAATGATCGGTTTTCTCCATCAACCTGGTCAAGAGTAATGCTGGAGATCCAAATCTGAATGCTGAGCCCAAATCTGTCTGTTCAAGATGCAGTCCTGAAACCGAGGCATCGTTATGGGATGATCCTTGGATCAGATCCTGTACTGTACTGTCGTCGTCAATGGGCAAACTGAAACATCTTGAATGCTGATACTATACCGGTAGGTATAAGCACTTCCATCTTGAATCCTGGCTTAGACTGAACAGATTAGGAGTCCGTGCCAGTGTTTTGAAGAAACTGGACGTATAACGTTACCTTATGACGTACAGTCGATTTCATTCGGGTTGAAGATACTGTAGATACACAGATACAAAGGGGCAGCGTCAACATCGGTGATTATGCAGTGCCTCGGCATCAACGACTCAAGAGGAGAGCGCACGCCGTCCAGGGGTGGAAGGCGAAACGATAACCCCATGCTGAATATACTTCATTTTACAACTTCTTCCCAAGCGCGCAAACGTCATTCGCTCACACTTATCTGCCTTTCCGAATCCAAGCATCGTTCACAGTTGTCTTCATACCCGAAATTCCGTCGAGTCTTGTCAAATGCGCTTCAGCCTCTTCCCCGTACTACTAGTAGTAGTGATTGCATTTGCTGCAAGTTGCTGTAGCGCCAAGGAAGAAGTTGTAATCACGTCATTCGACGATATGTGGAAAGGTGCCTTCGCCAAAGTGGTAGATGCAAACCTGAGAGGTCAAACCGACACAATAAACGTGGAAAAGGCCATCGTCAAGTTCACAGGAATGACCACCTCTGCAAAGAAGTTGGAAAGTGCTATCGCCAAGGTAACTGCGGGGGCCAAGCTTAAACCCCTGGACACTACAACAACCAAATGGAAGACTGCCTTCGAGAAACTCAAGGCGTCCGGTCAACGCAAAAATGTCAACGAGGCGCAGGCCGCGAAGATCACGGAGGGGGTTGCGCAGGAGCTCGTGAAGAACCCGTCCAAGTGGCGTTACGTCAAGAAGGCTCTCGTGATTACGTTCGGCGTTGGGCTTACGGGACTTATTATCGTAGGCTTCAACGTGATGCTGTCGCCGTAGATGACGACGGTGGTTTAACTTCAGCAGCACTTCGCTTAATACGCTGTTTCTGGAAAGTCAATGCTCAGTTTCTGCTGTTTGTATTGTCCTGGATAAATTTGTCGTCCACTGGTGGTAGAACCAATTTTATTGTCGTATATTTGAATCAGCAGGCGTTTGACCGGAATAAATCCTAGATTTTGATCTAAAGATGTAGTTTAAATCAGAGGTTGAAAAACATATCTTGCAGCCGGATAATTTTTTTCCTGCAATGTATTATTGCGAGTGAAAACGCAGTACCAATACCCAACTGCGAACGCGACGTGTATTGCTAGAAAAAAAACTGCGCCTGATTAAACTCAAATTTGTAACTTGGCTGGTGCTTAACCCTTTAAACAGGGTTTAAAAAACGTCCATTGAAGATACGCAAATTCAGTGGTGGCCTCCATTTTTCGCGACCGCGGACTTCTAATTAACTTCCAGATCTGATACCTAGAATTCCGATGGTGATGGCACGTGGTACAAATCAACCTTATGAATTCGCAGTTTTGATAAGGTCCACCCCCGCGAAAACGGGGGGCACACTGTACTGGAAAATACTGTATTACGCAACGACGACATATTGCAATACCCGACGTGTAAGATTGCAGGACACGACTGCGTAATGCATTAGCAATAAAATGCGTACCAAGAGATTTTTTCAACTTCTGGTTTAAACCAGTCATTGGGGGATTAAAAGTTACTTCAGTTGTAGCTAGATCTACCGTATGCAAATATCCATCTCCTCGTCCTTATTCCCCGACAATTGTTGGTGGTTCTGTTTTTTGTGGCTGCGATGAAAAGTGCGCTAGTACTGGTAAAAGGAAATTGTGATGTGAGATTTAGCGTTACCGACAATCTAGCGACGCACGCAATCAGCCACTCCTATTAACCCTTTCGCGGTGAAGGGCGCAAAGATCGCCCTTTTAGAGATTTTCCAATTCACGGTGTAAGTATACCTGCTTAAAGAGCGTATTTTGCGCCTTTTTAGCGTGCATGAAACTTTCGGCTACCATGTTTTATTACGACCAATCATATCTCTTGGTCTGAAGGGATGGGGGTATTTTATTGCGTTTGCTCGTTATATTTACATCGGCGACACTGCAACAGACGTAATTTACCGAGACACGTTGCCAGCATCACAAAGTTTGATCATAAACAGTGAATAAACCCATCCTAAGTGATAGCCTGAGCGTAAAGAATGCTCCTCCTTTGCTCGTACGACCTCGCTCTGCCGTTCATTTACCAATATACAATTTCTAAGATACATACACCTTTTGCCCACTTGTTCTTTTGAGTGCCATGCGCACAAACTTCCTCGACTGGGAGGACAATGCACTCATGCAAATTGCGCTGCAGTTTGAGCGTGAGGGTCTGTGTATCACGTGGGAGTATATGGAGCCAAGGACAAAGCGCACAGCATGCGAGCTCCAGATGAGGCTAACTAGTCTCAAGAGGACTTACGGAAAAACCGTGAGAAAATCCCCCCGTGTTTCTTCGCAGGCAACACCCAAAGGCGTCTACTGTCCACACGACGTCATGCAACACCTCCGGCTCAATCAACGGTTCATCCTCCACGACAACGCGTATCTGTACCACGACCAGTTTCCCAGTTTGATCGAAGAGAAACCACTAACCTACTCACACAATCTGATGCTACTCAAGCAATCACAGCTATTTTTGGCGATATTAGTGCGTGTGATGTTCACCAGCGAGCCGGTCGCGCGTATGACAACGCCGGTGAGGTGCTTCCGGACGAAGTCTTTACAATGATCGAAGCGCTTGGACCTGTGAACAACCAAGACGTGTTTCTTAATATTGGAGCTGGAATAGGAAACACTCTTGTCCAAGTCGCACTCACGACAATACTAGCTCCTTTATCGGTGTTGAGGTTCGTGCTGCGTTGTGCTCGCTCGGTCAAGCGTGCGTTCGAGCACACCTCGAAACGTATTCACTCCTTCCCAAGGTGCACATGAAGATCGCTGACGTGAGAGACGCTGCTATTGCACATCAAGCTCCTACCAGCCGTGCTACGATAATCTTTCCCAACATCTTTTTTTCCGAAGAAGACACCAAGCTAGTTGCTGCGCATGATCTGAGTGTGGTGCCGAAGGCGCGAGTCATTGTCGCCAGCTCTCCGTTTAGTCAAAGACATCGGCCAAGTTGTTCCCAGCCATTCTGAGCTCGCTGGGCACTGGTACGTGAAATAAAGGTACACTGTAGTTGAAAGTCCACCTTGCATCCACTCTATTTCTACAACCCCGTCGCGTGACCAGACGTTTTCACCCCCACGACACCTCAATTGAAGTTTGTTGAATCATGTTCCATAGCGTCATACCATCTCAATTGTGTTTGTTGTGAAGTACTGGTCCTCACGGTTGCTACTGGAGCAGCTTAGCTTTTGTCCCGCAAGGTTTTATGCCGCAGTGCTTTTATCCGGCAGGGTTTTGCTAAACATGTTACAGTTGGGGGGCACAAAAGCTGGGAAAGGTGAGAGAAGAAATGAGGGAGGCAGAAACAGAAAACTCTACTACACAAAATACACTCGGCAGTAACAAGCAGCCTTCCTCACAGCCATCAACCACCTTTGCATTCGTCTTCGTCTGTACTAGTTGAGTTGCCAGTTCACGCTTAAACAGTCAAGTTACAAGTGTGTTCAATTCGCCGCAATAGCACTATCCCACACATCAACGGGACCGCCACCACGCTGGACAGCTTGCACGCGGCCTCCGCCGCCACTCGACACTCGTTAGCAATACCACACCCTGCAGGAGCAGCTCATCACACTAGCCAACTTGCACACGACCCTAACTGCTTTGAACGTGCAGCAGCAGCGCCACCACACTGGCTAACTTGCATACACAGCGACAGCATCACATTCTGCAACAAGGATCACCACTACGCTGGCCATCTTGCACACGGCGAACATCGCTACTCAACACGCAGCAGCAACATGATCTCCACAGCCTGCAACAGGAGCGCCAACACGGTGGCCAACTTGCACGTGCCCATCACCCATCGCCCATCGCCGCCACTCAATACGCAGCAGCAACCGTACCAGCTGCACCACCACGTTGGCAAACTTGCACTCAGCCGCTGTCGTCTCACGCCACACAGTAGCAGCAGCACACCCCACAGCGACTGCGTCACCACACGAGCTAGCTCACCTCCGCGAGAGATCAGGTTGGCAGCAACTAAATTGTCATTTCTAGTTGTTGATCTACAGCTGTAGTGGTGCTGCCGTTTCCGTCGTCTGATTGAGTGCCGTTGCGTAGCTTAGCAAGCTTAGACTGTCGGCGAATATTCCCTTTGGATGTGAATAGCTCACTTGTTAGATAGAACCGATGAAATTTACCCCAGCAAGTCCAATTGGTGCTAGGGCATTTCCACTGAGTGCCTGCATCAGAATGTACGACTCGGCAGAGGCACACGTGATAAGTGCTGCAGTAGTTGATTACCTCAGTTGGATACCGTCCCTCCCAGCGGCACACGGTGCACCGTTTCCTTTTTCGATTCTTTTCTGTATACATCTGCTTCGATGCCACCGATGAGCACCTCATGCCCCCCCCCCCTTCTTCGTTGCGGCTAGCCGGCTGAGACGACGGCGTGTCCGGTTGACTCATGTATGGGTCACTAGTCGCCCCGCTACCATACACCATGTGACCTTCGCTTGGGGCATCCCTCTACTGTCCCTTGATAAGCTCGCCAACCAATTCTGTCATGAATTCTCGATGCGGGTCACGCACAGACGCCTCAGACCTTGCTAGTCACCGTGTCAAGTACGCGTTGGAACAAGCAACGTCTATCAAAGCTAAAGCTAGCTTCTTGTACCAGCGTTTGAATTAGTGTCCGTCTGCGATCGAAAAGCGTTCGCATATCTGGTCCAATCTGTCGACACCTTGCATGTTCGCATTGTACGATGCAATACACACAGGAACCGAAAACACTCGACGTGCGTTCCCGACCAATCGCTCCACAGTAGTAGTAGCTGATGCATCAGCGTTCGATACCATATTGACTATATTACCATCACACCACGATGCTGTGATCATGCTGGGATCGCGCGAGACGTAGATCCCCACGAGTACAGCCGTCGTCCTTCTGTAGAATCGTGTGACTGGGGAAATGTTTGCTGTTTGCCACGGGCATACAAGCCTTTCCGTCGAAGCGCTTGTAGGAGCTGAACGGACGTGTAATAGTTATCAAAGTTGACAACACGGTTGCTTCCGAAGAAAGGTCGGATAACTTCCAAAACATTCTGCCGAATCTTAGACACTTTGTCGAACTCCTCGCGCAGCATCTGAGCTTCATTCTGTCCAACGACGCCGTCAAGACAGTCGGCGGTATCGCTTCGGTTGCAGTGCAGCTTGTAGTTCAGAGCGATCCATGTCGTTGAACAGCAAACCATATATAGGCGGAAGTGGTACTTCCCAGTAGGTTTCTTCGGGCTGTACACGATCAGATGCCGCCCTTGTCGAGATCGGCACGCCACACTCGCCTCATCAACGGCTACAGCCCTGCTCGCGATGGCATACTGTCCACCCGTAATCTTGAGCAGGTTCAGCAGCGGTCTGATGCGCGCCTCCGCATCCTTCTCGAGTGTCGAAGGGACCGCGCTGAAGCAAAGACACCTTCACAGCAACTTGAATCGCGTGATTGTCATAACGCCATCTAGCGAAGTCGAATTTCCTCCAAAGTTCAGATCCTCAGGCTGCGCCCCCCAATAATTTGCGTACTCGCCTTTATCATTCAGCGACATAAAACACATGATGCCAAGAAACTCCATCAGCTCTGACAGCGTGAACGGGGTCGTCGTCCGAATGCTTTTAGCGACGGCGTAGCTGTTGGTTTCGTGAAGCACTTGTCGCCAAAAATACACAGGAAAATACGCAAAGAAGCTTGAACTGGCCGAGTGTTCAAACAGGTGCTTGTATTGGGGACGGAGGTGGGTTTATGTGGAGCCGTCAAAATTCTAGTACAGATACCCAGGAGCGTCAACATTTCCCGTTAGGTCGAAGCGCATAATTTTGATTGCTTCAACCTCCGCGAGGCTCGTTAGTAGAATTTCGTTGGGGTCGAACTCTCCGTAAGCTTCAGCCTCAAACAACTCAGGTGTATCGTCAATGTCGGTCTCGTCGGAAGTGCAAGGGTCCATCAGCACTTGCCAATCCGGCTTATCTTTCTGGCGTGTAACTGCGACGTACTTATCAATGCCTCCTTGAATGATCCCCAAACTCACATGCTCCACCGCACTCTAAAATTAGCTGTCGAGCCACCGAACTTGAAACAGCGTCGCATGCTTGCATTTTATCATTTGTCGGCACACCCGACCAATCAGGTATGCCGTCCCGAACAGTCTGTAGGCTTTCGCTTTCATCCAGGATTCCTTTTCTGGAGTATACGCCACGAGCTTGGCTACGTACACATCCTGGAGAAGGGCAGGAGGTGTACGTGCAGCGCACCCGGATTGGGATCCTTCTGGTGTTTGAATCAACACTGATGTGACGGAGGTCACACGCACCGTAGCGTAGAGGAAGCGTTAGCTTACGAACCACAACAGACTCCCGGCGTCTCTGTTGTCTTA
>LGSN01000413.1:0-30364 GCA_001314375.1 Phytophthora podocarpi | reverse complement strand
GCAGCAGCTTCTGCCGGCGTTGGAGAAGCTGGAGTCGAAGAGTGCGCGTGGCAAGGTGGTGCTGCGTGCTGTCTACTAAGTTGTCGTGTTAAAACGCGAGCCAGGCACCAACTCGGCCTGCATTTATTAGTTAACCCCATTTGTATCAAATTATTCAAAGAAAATTGTTTTAAGCAGCGGTTGCTTACAGGACGAGGCTTTCGGTGATCGGCACATGGGTAGAAGGTAAACCACTATATGTACTGTAGTGGTCCACTACTCATGTTGACTGTGCAGCTTGAAGCCTGAGTCCAGTACACGTACGTGTACCGTGAACGATAGAAATGAACAGGGTCAACGACCCAGCTGGAAGGCAGGAAATGCTTTTACATGTACCAACGCACCAAACCAGGTGGCTAAGCGCCTGCCTCACACTGCTCGGAGTCGACCTTCTCCATGGGTGGCGCACCGGATGGCAGCAGAACGATCTCTCTCTCGTTTGGTGTGCCCTTCGGTTCCGTCGCCTCAAAAACACGCTATGTAAAAGTCAAGTTCAGTCCCCAGTATGTTTCTGGGCAACCTGGCGAGGGCCGAACGAAGTGCTCCATATACTTCGTGAGCTCTGTGCTCGCCGTGAGTAATTATTGTCTCGATGTCAAAACAGGCTATTGATGTCCGCATTTGTCATCACCAACGGGCTGTCGGTCGGTGACTCATCGCCACCTTGCGATCTCGCACGCAATGTATCCCCACATCACGATGAGTAAGTATCCGCAGCAAGAGTCTTGTCTTGATTCAAGGCTACGGTACGTGAGCTGTTTCCCGGATCTATTGAGTTGTCCGAGGACAACTTGTCCCACACGAATTCGAGATGGGCGTGAAGCCGAGATGTTCTGGTCGCGGATACCGTAGCCTCTGTGGAGAGCTAACCAACGTGGTTACCAAGCGCTTCGTTTGAACTGTCATTGACATGTCACCAACAATCCACTTCAGTTCCGATGCAGCAGACGGTCTCAGCATCTGCTGTTGTCGATGCAAAACGCGAGTGCTTTGACGATCACGGGCATACAAACTCATACTCGTGTCTTTGGTGTCCGTGCACGCACCGTGCATGTTTCCTCCTCGCTTTGCGCCGTAGTGACTCGTCGCTGCGTTGACTGGTGCTGGTACTCAATTCCTTTACGAGCGTTGCAAGCCGATCACTCTCCATTTCGCGGAGCACCGCGCAGGTCCATTTCCAATTCACTGTCTGTTGCTCGCCATGGTCAAAACTCTTCGTTCTGCTGCTGCAATGGCGTCGCTCGCTTTGAGCATGTCCGCAATTAGCGTCGTGCACGCCGAAGAGCTGTGCTCGATCGCATCGATGTCCTATGCCACTGCCAAGACCGACTACCCGGACCTCGCGTTCGCCATCAGTGCCGTTGAGGAATACTCGATTGCTGCTTGGTACACTGACCGTCTGTCGACAACCGACCGCGCCAAGATGCTCGATGACCTCACTACCCAGTGCTCGGAGGACACGCGCATGACGGTCGTGGTTTACGGTATTCCTAGCAAGGATTGCAATGCCGGATATTCGTCTGGAGGAACGGTGTCGAACACGGCCGACTACAAGACGTTCCTGTCGGATCTGACCACTGCTGTCGGTGACCGTAAGGTGCTGTATGTGGTCGAGCCTGATGCCGTGGGTCTCCTTGCTGAAGATGGTGGCTGCGGTTCTTCGGCAGGATATCTTGAAAACCTCAAGGTTGCTGTGAAAACCCTATCAGCGAACGCCAACGCTGAGCTGTACGTGGATGTTGGCTACTGGACTCTTGAGTATGATTCCCAGCGCGCGAAGGTCGTGACGGTGATCAAGGAGCTGGCAGCATCGGGAACGTTGAAGGGCATTACCATCAATACATCCAACTACCGCTCGACAGACCAAGTCACCGAACTGTGTACTAACTTCCAGACGGCCATGGGCTCCACTGACATGACGTGCATCATCGACACGTCGCGTAACTACAACGAACCCACCAGCACGGACTGGTGCAACGTCATGGGGGCTGGTATCGGTTCCCCGCCCACGTCGGAGACCAACATCAGCAACCTGGACTACTTCATGTGGGTGAAGCCGCCTGGAGAGAGCGACGGCACGTGTTCGGACGGCTCGGTGACTGGAACTACTGCCGGCACGTTTTTCGAGGCGGGGTTCCAGCGCCTGTGGGACCAGGGCTACTTCGTCAAGAAGCTCGGCATGAACACGATCGCAGAGGGCGGCACCGCCTCCCAGACGACGGACAGCAGTGAGTCTCAGACGTTGTCGCAGACCACTTCATCTCAAACGACCGATGCCAGCGCCTCCCAGACCACGGACACGCCTTCTTCGCAGACAACGGATGACAATGCGTCCCAGGCCACGGAGAGCAGCGCGTCCCAGAATACTGCGCAGACGACTCAGGCATTCGGCAGTACCGATTCTGAGGCCGACACCTCATCGTCGCAGACCACCGAGAGCAGTGCGTCTCAGATTACCGAGGCCACCACGGCTCCGACTGAGACCACGGCTACTCCTGTCTCCACGCCTGCCACCCCGACTGCTATTACTGAGGTTCCTCCCCAGGCAAGCAACTGCAAGGTGAAGCGCCGTCTCCGCAAGTTCTAAGCTGCTTGTGTCGTGCATGTAGTCCGAGTTCCCCGACGTCTAGTACAGCTATGTTTGTACAGCATCTGCTCACTCTGTAGAAAGCGTTAGCAGATCATTTCATAGATTTGCCTCCACTGTCTTGTAAATCTTGAAGCTCAGCCTCCTCGTACATATAGCAAACCGTCTTGAACTCACCTTTGTGTAAGATTTCTAGTTGTGAGTTGATTCCCGGCTGTTCCTCCGTAAGCTTCAAAAGGGATCTGCAGAAAATTGTCCAAGCAACGAACTCTTCAACGAAATCAAGCGTAAACCTAATGTGTTGATGCCCGCATCAACGATTACGTGACGCCACTTTCGCTTCAACAGCGCTTGTTGCAGCGTACATGTAACTACAGACGGCGATGTTATCCAATTGTCACTGCCACTGACCAATTTGACTTCTCCAGTCTACTCTAATTCAAGATGAGCTCCGTTCCCGCTACATTCAAGGCTTTCGAGTTTCAAGAGTTCGGTGACGCTCTCGAGGTTCTCAAGCTCAATTCTAGTGCGACGCTCAAGCCCCTGGCGTCTAGCGATGTTTGCGTCAAGGTGCTCAGTGCGGCAGTGAACCCCATCGACTATAAGATGCTCAAGTACGGGAAGCATTTTCTCGGCAAGATCCTGTCGCCTGAAACTCCGATTCGTTCAGGTTTTGACGTCGCTGGTGTTGTCGTTGCGATTGGTGACGGCGACGTGAACGGCCTTCAAGTCGGAGATCAAGTCTACGGGATGCCGGACGTGACCCAAACAGGAACGTTTGCGGAGTATGCGAACATTGACGCCAAGTTTCTCTCACTAAAGCCAACCAACATCTCATTTAACGAGGCTGCCGGATTGCCTACTGTCGGAGAGACTAGCTACCAGTCGCTGGTTGACTACGGTAGCTTGAAAGCGGGGCAGCGTGTGCTAATCCTTGGAGGTGGGAGCTCCTGCGGCATATTCACGATCCAGATTGCCAAGGCAATTGGCGCGGAGGTGATCACGACGTGCAGTGCTCGTAATACGAAGCTGGTAAAATCTCTCGGAGCGGATCAAGTCGTTGACTACAACGAAGAGAAATGGGGCGAGGTGCTGTCCGAGTACTCGGTAGATTTTTTATTCGACTGCGCAGTGGAGCCTGAGTCATGGAACAACGACGCGCAGAGAATTCTGAAGCCGGCGACGGGCATATTCGTTACCCTCGCTGGGGCTCGCGGCACGAATGACTCGATTGAGTCTCCGATCGGAGCCACGCGTTTCTGTATCTTTGCTCGCTCCTCGAGCTCGTACGTAAAACCTCTCACGAAACTTATCGAGGCGGGTAAGCTCAAGACCGTCGTCAACTCAGTCTACCCGCTGGAAAATGTGAAGGACGCCATAAAGGAGCAGATGGAGGGTCGTGTCCAGGGCAAGATCATCATCGAGGTCTCGAAAGAGTAGGTAGAAATCCGGACGAACATGCTTAACGCGAGAAGTGCACTTGCCTAACAGAAGCATTAGCAGGAGCTAGATTTCAGGATGAAAGCTCAAGTGGTCTTGCATACGGACACCGAGTAATTTGTGATTCAATTTTCCTGCAATTATACGTATCCATGGATAGACGTTCGTTGCTATTCAACAAAACTCTGAGTTGTGCTAGTATGATGATACCACAGCGCTGGTTGAGTTGACTGAATGCACTTCAGCATAGATTATTTATCAGATGCACGGCTGCCAGGCAAGCAATTGCTCGAGCAAGCGTCAAACAAAATATCCTGGGCGGACAAGCCATTTGGTGCAGTTGCAGCAACTTTATCTGCGTGACAGCAAGAGCAGCCCTTCGTGCCTAGTCAAGGCGTCAGCTGGTTCTCGCTTGATTCCGCAGTTGAGTTCCAAACAGGAGGCAGTCATCGTGACTCGCCATCTGCGCTCATACAATGCCCTTGTAATACTGTCTTATCCCGGAGTCGTATGACTTCATGTAGGGTTTGTTCTGTTGAATAGGAAGGGTTCGCCATTGACTGGTCCATTTGCTGCGGCACAGAGCTTGGTAGAGAGTCGATGATGTTTGTGAGTTTGCCTCTGACAGCATGCCATTTGCTGACGACTCGGAATTTGGGTGCTGCCTTCGCTACCTTACTCTCGCCAGGTATAGTTCAAACACCAAGAGGTCGATCATTCTGCAATTTGCCACATCCAGCGTGCCACTACAACTCGTCTTACCTCTTGGAGTGACAGCCTGCAGAAATGGTGTTCGGTATCTCGTCTTCGCGTTTGATGCTCGTCGCTACAGCTTCACTGGCCGTATTGATGTCCTCAAGCCTTACCCAAGCCGAAGACTTGTGCTCCATCGCACCGAGCTCATACACCCAAGCCAAAACCGACCACCCGGAGTTTTCAAAGGCACTGGAAGCTCTCGAGCAACACGCTATTGCATCGTGGTTCACGGACCGCATGACGACAGATGAGCGATCCACCATGATCTCCAGTATGCTGAACCAGTGTTCCGAGGACACGCGTCTCAGCATTGTCGTCTACGGCATTCCCAACAAAGACTGCGACGCAGGACTATCGTCCGGAGGGAGCGTGACGAGCACTGAAGACTACAAGGCCTTCTTGAAGGAGCTCACAGACGCTGTCGGCGACCGTAAGGTGCTTTACGTGGTGGAGCCGGATGCACTTGGTCTTCTTGCTAAGGATGGCAGTTGCGGTTCGTCGGCTGGGTATCTCGACAACCTCAAAGTCGCAGTCGAAGCGCTGTCCGCTAACGCCAACGCCGAGCTGTACGTCGACGTTGGCTACTGGATGCTCGCTGACGCGACGAACGCAGCCAAAATCGCTCCGATCATGCAAGAGCTTGGAAACTGCGGCACAGTTAAGGGCGTGACGATCAACACGTCGAACTACCGCTCCAACGACGAGTGCGCCACCTACTGCACCAACTTCCAGGCGGCTATGGGCAAAAGTGACATGACCTGCATTGTCGACACCTCTCGCAACTTCAACGGATCCCCCACAAGCGATTGGTGCAACGTCCCCACTGCTGGTATCGGCAAGCCGCCGACGTCGGAGACGGGCATCTCGAATCTGGACTACTTTATGTGGATCAAACCACCTGGAGAGAGCGACGGGCAGTGCACGAGTGGTGGCACCCCGGCAGGGTCTTTTTTCCCCGAAGGCTTTACGAAGCTTTGGGACCAAGGATACTTTGTGAGCGAAGGCGGCATGAAGACGATCGCCGATGGCACGGGCGACGCGACTCAGACAAGCAGCCAGACGGGCACCCAGACTACTGGCAGCAGTGCGGACCAAACGTCCTCAATTGGCGCGGGCACGGTTGCCCCGGTGTACACGGGCTCGTCCCAGAGCTCAACACCGACTCTTACTCCGGCTGACACTGGCGCCAGCCAGAACTCCGCGGAAACTCCGGTCACTGAAGCTCCTACAGAATCTCCTTCAAGTCAAACTCCGACTGAAGCGCCGACTGAAGCCCCTTCCGCTCCAGCAAGCTCTCCGATCGCTGAGTCTTCTAAATGCAAGGCGAAGCTACGTAAGCGTAACTTGTAGCTGGCTCTTGTATTGGTGTAGTTTGAAGTGATCGTGCCCGAGCACGAGGTCATCTGGGTATGTTAACAATGTGAATAAAGGCGCAACGTCTTGCATGTAAAGATTGAGCTCAACTCCGTCTACGCACACGCAAAGTGACCATCAACATGGCCCTAGTTAGGTTCATGCATCGCTTGGAAGTGTGCAATCTGTAGAAGCTGCGCTTTGTAAATCGATGGCGCAAGATCGGTTGCCTGGGTGAAGTGGCGCTGAAGAGCACTGCCAGCAATTCGCGCTATTGTATATCGTTGCACTTGTACGTGTGGAGGTGTGCAATCGGATCTGCTGTCACGTCGCCGAGTCAAGTGTTGTCCTTTTCACTGTCCAACTGTATCCAAAGCGTTCAGATTCTTGAAGTGCAGTCACCGAAATGCTGGCTACGATCTTAGATGTCACGCTGCGACTCCCGGCTCAAGCTCGCAGCACCGAGCAGTTAAGTAGCTCGCCGCACTGCGTACCAGCATCGCCCTACAGAAAACGAAGCAATCCACCGGTTTTCGATAGCATCGGAGTCGAGGCCGGTGAAGTCGGCATTGATGGAATAAGCGCAGTTCGTATCGCAAGCAAACTTGCCCCACCATCTTCAGTGCTGCAGGCACCTCAGCGCCATCTGTCCCGTTGCACGTGGCGCTGAGCGCACCTCGCTGCTCATACCGTCGCTGACACCTTGTTGAGTCAAGTGGGACCGGTCCGACGGCTGTCGCGATAGACGACAAATCAGAACTCCGGCACGATCGCATCTTGGCGTGGTGTCCGCTGTGGGCAGGAAGATCTGCGCATTCGGACAGTGCTCGCCGGATGGCGCTGGCGTACCAGCGGCGATAGTTGCAGAGCCATCACCACCGAGAGCAGTCGAAGGCCTCTCGATCATCCTCATCTTGGAGCATCACCTGCAGCATCAGGACGCCCCCGCCCCACTCATGCCATTCCTGCGCAGTGCAGTCGTTCATTCCTCTATTTGTCTCGAGCGACTCACTAGCCTGCTCCATCAAAATGGTCAAGATCCTACGCTCGTCGTTCGCATTGGCTGCGCTGGCATGGTCCTGTTGCCAGGGTGCTGCCTCTGCTGAAGACCTGTGCTCCATTACGCCGTCCTCGTACTCGGGGGCCAAGACTGCCTACCCACAGCTTGCAACTGCATTGGAGACGATGGAGCAGTACTCGATTGCTGCCTGGTACACGGACCGCCTCTCGGACACGGACCGCTCGAGCATGCTGTCCAGCCTCACTAGCGAATGTTCGGAGGACTCCCGCATGACCATCGCAGTCTACGGCATCCCCGACAAGGACTGCAACGCTGGCCTTTCGTCTTCCGGAACAGTGCAGAGCACCAGCGACTACCAGTCGTTCCTGTCAGAGCTCACTACTGCCGTGGGTGACCGTAAAGTGCTCTACATTGTGGAGCCCGACGCTGTGGGTCTCGTCGCCAACGGAGGCTGCGGAGAGTCGGCTGGCTATCTGGACAACCTCAAGGTCGCCGTGGCAGCTTTGTCCGCGAACATCAACGCTCAGCTGTATGTGGACGTCGGGTACTGGCTGCTGGCGGACTCGGCCAACGCTGCAGAGGTGGCCACCATCATCAACGAGCTCAGCACCTCAGGCACGATCAAGGGCGTGACCATCAACACGTCCAACTACCGCTCCACGGACGAGTGCACCACTTACTGCACCACCTTCCAGACGGCCATGGGGTCCACGGACATGACCTGCATCATTGACACGTCCCGCAACTACAACGGCTCTCCCTCGAGCGACTGGTGCAATGTTATGACTGCGGGCGTTGGTAAGCCGCCGACGTCGGACACGGGCATCTCGAACCTGGACTACTTCATGTGGGTCAAGCCGCCTGGAGAGAGCGACGGCATCTGCACGGACACCTCGTACTCAGACGAGTCGCTGACTGGGGTGACGGCGGGTACCTTCTACTTGGATGGCTTTCAGATGCTCTGGGACCAAGGATACTTCGTCAGCGAGCAAGGCATGGCCACCATCTCCAACAGCAACAGTACCAGTCAGACGAGCAGCCAGTCGGGCACGCAGACCAGCAGTCAAACTGGCACCCAGACGGCGACGGGCAGCAGCGTGGACCAAACATCCTCGGTCGGACAGGATTACGACAGCTCCACGCAGTCTGCTGCAGGCACCGTTGCTCCGGCGGACAGCACCTCATCTCAAAGCACTACGACGACACCTGCTGCCACGACGGCGACACCGATGACCACTACTGCGACGCCAACTACTGCGACGCCAACTACAACAACTCCGATCGCCACGACGGCGACGCCGTCTGCAACTAGTTCGCCTGCTACGGACACTTCGCAGACCAGCGTCTCGTGCAAGGCCAAGAAGCGCCTGCGCAAACTCTAGGTGAATGTTTCGTGTGTGATGTGTTTGTGCTGTCCATCTAGTACATGGTGTCAGTCGTTTAGATTCCTTTCTGGTAAATGCAAGTCTTCCAACATAAACTGATATAAGCTTACCCCTTAGCTTGAACATATTATTGTGCAGTGACACTAGCACCCTCGTGTCCCAGGTAATATTTCAAGGAGTTGGTTAATACTGCGAGTTCATTCTTGCTTTTTCCTAGTAGTTCTGCAACTTTGCCATTGTCTTTATTTACACTGAAGAAGAATTATAGTCCTCTTTTCCAGTCGCTAGGACCAAATCTCTGAGTACAAACCTATAAAGATACCGATGAGACGAAGCACATGCTGAAGTCGATTTGCATCTTGGTGAGCTGCGTAGAGTAGCATACAAGAAGATACTCACTGCAAGCGAGTAATGTGGTCTCCTCCTAGCGGTCACAATATACATCAGAGCACAAAGCCCTGGTGCTTATGAGATTGCTGCTGAGATCATTACGAGCCACGGCGTTTCTGAAATGAAGAGAAAAGTTACGACCAGCTGGTTTTAGCGATGTGCCTCTCTAATGTCTGGAGTGTATGCACTGCAAGTCACCGTCCCTAGAATCCGATGCGTTCAGTTACACCCCCCATGCGTGAGGAGAAAATTGTGGCGCGTGCAAAATGGGCAGCCCATTTTGCACATGCCGCGCGAAACATTCTACAATCCGTCAAGTTTCACCCCGGACGATCGCCTTTTTTGGCGTTCTGTTGCCACATCTGGTGCTCGAACAACGAAAACCTCAACTCAATTTGCTTGATCCTCGTGGTAAGACGGGGGATGTTACTGCACTTACGGTCGAGTAGTTTTTCCAGACAACAAAGAGCAGTACTTGACACTTTCCCCGAGAAACGACCACTTTTGTCGCGAGCCACCAGCATCGGATGCTCGAACAGCACACTCAGTGCTAAGCCTTACTTCGCGCATCGTCGACGTGCTACCTTGTTGTGCCATACTGTTCAGGACGGTTGCCGAGCAATGTGTCATTCTGCATTGTGCCAAGCACCACACACTACCTTTCCAAGCATCGCGTGAAGCTGCAACACGATGCTCAACGCGCGCCTAGTGACCACAGCCGTGTCCTGCATGGCACTCGCCTTGTCGTCTTCGATCAGTCTCGCTACTGCCGAGGACCTCTGCTCCATCGTACCGTACTCGTACACGGAGGCCAAGTCGGATCATCCTGAGCTAACGACTGCCATTGAGACGCTGGAAAACTACGCCATCGCCTCATGGTTCACGGATCGCCAGACCACGCAAGAGCGATCGGATATGATGTCTAATTTGTTGAGCCAGTGCTCAGAGGACTCACGTCTCAGTATCGTGGTGTATGGTATCCCCAACAAGGATTGTGCTGCTGGGTTGTCGTCGGGAGGAAGCGTGACCAGCACAAGCGATTATCAAGCGTTTCTGAAGGAGCTAACGGACGCCGTTGGCGATCGCAAGGTGCTCTACGTGGTGGAGCCGGACGCCCTGGGTCTCCTGACGCAAGACGGAAGCTGCGGCGCAACGGCTGGATACCTCGACAACCTCAAGGTTGCCGTGGCAGCCTTGTCCGCCAACGCCAACGCTGAATTGTACGTCGACATTGGCTACTGGATGCTGGCAAACGGTGACAGCGCGAGCAAGGTGGCCACTACCATGAAGGAAATCAGTGGCTCTGGCCGGGTCAAGGGAGTGACTATCAACACGTCGAACTACCGCTCCAACGACGAGTGCACCGAATACTGCACCAACTTCCAGACAGCCATGGGCTCCAGCGACATGACCTGCATCGTCGACACCTCCCGCAACTACAATGGCTCACCTACCTCGGACTGGTGCAATGTCCCCACGGCTGGTATCGGCAAGCCGCCTACGTCGGAGACTGGTGTTTCGAACCTGGACTACTTCATGTGGATCAAGCCGCCTGGAGAGAGTGATGGCGAGTGCGCCACCGGTGGCACTTCGGCAGGATCCTTCTATTTGGATGGCTTCAAGCTGCTCTGGGACCAAGGATACTTTGTCAGCGAGCAGGGCATGTTCAAGATTGGTGATAGCTCCAGTACCCCCACTCCAGCACCTACGACGCCTGCGCCAAACTCGGGTGATAGCAGCTCAAATCAATCCGCCTCAGACCAGACCACTTCAATGCCAACCCCTGCTCCGACTTCTGGCAGCTCGAGCTGGAGCCAGGACAACACCGTGGGGACCGTTGCTCCGGCCGATACCACCTCGACTGAGGCCCCCATCAGCACGCCGTCTGTCACGACAGCCACTCCTTCCATTTCAACGCCGATCACTACAAATCCTTCCACGACAGCTCCCGCGATGGTGCCTGCAGCGACATCACCTCTCACTACTGCTCCGGCCACCGCCGCCCCGACTGGAAAGACTGGAACCACCACGCAGCAGTTGTCCAACACTACCCAAACGCGCAGTGGCTGCAAGGCCAAGAAGCGTCTGCGTTCGCTGTAATTGATGTGAGCTGTAGATTGTACTTGTCCAGTTCAAATATTGTAGATCTGCAAATGGAGTTGCCAATGCCAGAAAGTGCCAACGACGACAGACTCACCGTTCCATACATGCGATGTCTAAACTCCTTTCATACCTGCACACTTTAGACAAGCAGCAGAAGTCCAACCTGGCATTGAATCGTGCATTGTAATGTCGCCTACGTCAGCCAGTTCCGTTGACGTACTGAGAACTTTCAAGCGACAGAACAGCATTTCGAATACGTCATGGCATTCTGCTTACGGAATTGTTCTCAGCTGGTGCAGATAACTACACGTCGGTGGCCGGGGCTAAAGTTCATCGTCATCTCGACCTCGTTAGTAAAAACTCCAGCTTTGGCAACAGTCTCCGCTCTCCACTACCTGCAGCAACACCAACCTCACTATGTCGACCATCCCCGCGACGTTCAAAGTCTACCAGTACGAAAGCTTCGGCGAGGACCCACTCAAGCAGATTAAGTTCAACCCGACGGCCGAGCACGAGCCGCTGCGTGCTGGCGAGGTACGTGTGAAGATCTTCAGTGCTGCGTTGAACCCGGTCGATTACAAGATGATCCAGTACGAACCCGCTCTCGTGTCCACGACTCCGACGCCTGAGAACCCTTTCCGTCTAGGGTTCGATCTGGCCGGAAAGGTTGTCGAGCTGGGCGGCGACTTCAAGGACTACAAGGTCGGTGACGAGGTGTACGCCATGCCGTGGCTCGACGCCATCGGCAGCTTCGGAGAATACATCAACGTGGACACCAAGTTCCTGGCACCCAAGCCGACCACCATGACGCGGAACGAAGCTGCTGGTGTGCCTTTGGCTGGTCAGACGAGTTGGCAGGCGATCCACACCTACGGCAAACTTCAAAAGGGGCAACGCGTGCTTATCCTCGGCGGAAGCAGCGGTACTGGTGCGTTTGGCATCCAGATTGCGAAGGCCGCCGGCGCTGAAGTGATCACCACGTGCAGCGGACGTAACACGGGAGCTGGTCAAGTCTCTCGGTGCTGACCAGGTCATTGACTACACGAAGGAGAAATGGGGTGACGTGCTGGCCGAGCACTCCATTGACCTGATCTATGACTGCGGGTATGATGCTGCGTCGTGGAATGGTGAGGCCCAGAAGATCCTGAAGGAGAAGACAGGCATCTTTGTGACGATCCTGACTGTCGACAAGCCGATTGAGTCGCCTATTGGTGCCACGCTGCACCAAATTTTCATCGCGCCGTACACCGAGTACTTGCTGGAGTTGAAGAAGCTCGCTGAGGCCGGCAAGCTCAAGACCATCATCGATTCGGTGCATCCTCTGGAAAATGTGATTGACGCCATGAAGATCTGTCTTTCGCACCACGCCAGGGGCAAGATCATCATTGAAATGGCGAAGCAGTAAGTAGCCACGAGCCTGAATTTGCCGCACCGTTCGAGGAAGAATGAACGAGAGTGTGCAGCAGTATTCAATCGTTCAATGCATTTCCTTGTTGAAGCTAGTTGATCTCGGTAATTCGATGGTCTTAATAAGCTTATGAGGGGTTCCAATTAAACCAAGTTATTCACTCGTTACACAACGCACTGTCTGGGAAACTTAGACAACGTGCACAACAGTTGCTGATCTCAATCGAGCTCACATTTCTGTCTCGAACCACGTACGCGTGGCTTTCTGGATTCACTTTGATCACGAGTTTTCCACGTGAGTGCCTTCCCTTGAGCTTCGTCAGGGCCATCTGAAGCTTTTCAAACTCGTACACCGTGTCAATGACCGGGACAATCGAGCCCTTCTCGAGATACGTCGTGATCTCCTCCAGACCCTTCGCCGTCGGGTACACGAGCATGTTGCCACAATTCTTGGCTCCAAACTTCGCCGGCTGAACAGGCTCCGAGATCGGCAACAGAGACACGAATCGCCCCGTGTTCTGCTTCAGGACCAACTGCGCGTCCGTGTTCCACGCATCCGCCTCCATGCCACAGTCGTAGATCACATCCACCGAGTGGATTTCCAGCTCCTGTCCCCATTTCTGAGTGTGGTAGTTGATGACTCGGTCCGCACCAAGTCCTTTGATAAAGTCGGCGTTCTTGGCACTCGTGGTAGTAACCACTCTTGCCCCCATGGCATGTGCCAATTGAATGGCGAACATGCCGACGGCACTGCTACCTCCGAGAATGAGCACCGTCTCACCCTTCTGCAGCTTCGTGTGCTCCTAGAGCCTGGTAGCTGGTAAGTCCGATCAGAGGGATGCTGGCAGCCTGGTCAAAAGTCAAGTTCTTGGGCTTCAGAGCCACTAAATCTTCGTCAAAGATTGCGTAGTCAGCTACGGTGCCGCACGCATCGAAGGGCGTCATGGCGTAGACCTGGTCGCCCACTTTGAGGCGCTTGGCTTCGCTGCTGACCTCCACGACCGTGCCGGCCGCATCGAACCCGATGCCGAACAGCATCTCCGGCGTCGGCACTTTGCCCGTGAAGCTCTCGCCCGCCACCTCCAGAAGGATGTAGTCGATGGGGTTAATGGCTGCGCTAACCACTTTGATGCGCACTTGGTTGGCACTGAGTTCTGGACGGTTCACCGACAGACGCAGCTTGAGCTCTTGCGCCTGCGGGCCGTAATGGTCGTACTGATATGCGCGGTACGTCGGAGGAATTGGCATTTTAGGTTTTGTCGTCGCTTGCTGTCAGTCTTGATGTCGCTATGGCGCTGCTAATTGAGGAATGAGAACTTTGGTCGCAAAGAATCCGGGCTCCGCTATTGGCTGAAGGCGTGTCCCACCCCAAAACCCCTGAAGATGCAACACGATCACCTTGAAGTGCGTCTACACTTACCGGTATACCATCTGCTCGCTTTTTAAAGATCAAATGAGCCACTTTTGTGTGTTTGGATAGTCAATAGTTTGATCCGCAGACACAGTTTGTTGTAGCGATCACGCAAGCGCCGAGGACATGAGCCGGCTGAACACCGAAAATACCGGTGGCTCTACTGCCACCGAGAACGAGCACCGTTTCACGTTTCTGCGGCTGTGTCCAACAAGAGGGATAACTTACTGGCGGCCTGATCGAAGGACAAGTTGCTGGTCTTGGGCTTGAGAGCCACGAGATCTTCGTCGACGATAACGAAGTCAGCAACGGTGCCGAATGCGGTGAGATGCATCGTGACGTCGCCAACTTCGACGACAGCTCCAACTCCGAAGCCAAGGGGGTGTTCATAAAGAAATCCTCAAGTTCTTGTTGATTGTGTGTCACACAATTTGTGACGCGACAGAGGAGAATAAGCATGCGCTCAGTTTCGGTTGCTAAGTTTAGCTGCGATGAAGTCCTCAATGTTCACTGCTCACTGCGGAAGAAAACACTTCACCCGAGGCGTATAAGTTGATTGCGAAAGAGGTCAATTGGTTTCACTGCTAACACGTCCATTATTTTCTAGCAAACTTGCGTTCGCATTGCATCTCCCTCCATCGCAAAGCTCTATCTAGAGGATATTGGAGTCTCGCGCAAGTGCAGTTGTCTGGGGTCGAAAATTCACAATTGTTGTAGGCAGAGGGGCCAGTGCCGATAGCTCCGGGGTCTTGGCCTCGTTCAGCACTTTCTTTTGGCGGTGACGGATACCCACAATGGCGGCGAGAGCCACCACCGCTGCAGCAACGATGGCAATTAGGACGATGACACCAGTTCCCATAGTAGAGCTGCCTGAGCTCTCTGTCGAGATCTGTTGGCTGTCGGCCGCCTTTGACGCAGGGATCGGAGCCGAGGTCGGCGTGGAAGTCGAAGCGTCGATCGTCGTCTGAATGCTTGTTTGAGTTCCAGTCGACTGGTAGCTAGTCTGACCGGCATTTGAAGTGGTGGTGGTAGGTGTGCTGCCACCGGTTGTTGGCGAGACCGTATTGCTCGAAGAGGTTGGCGGGGCGGTCGCGTTGTACATGGCAATCTCTTGACCCTGGTCTTGGTTCTGGTTCTGGTTCTGGTTCTGCTGCTGGTCCTGGTACGCAGACGATGAAGCACTTGATGCCGAAGCTGTGGAGCTGCGTACCGTACCGTCAATGGCGGAATATCCCTTCTCGGTAACCATGATTCCTTGGTTCCATAGTGTCTGGAACAACTTGTCATAGAAGACGCCGGCTCCAGGACCCTGCATCGAGTCCGACGTACGGCCGTCACACGTGCCGTCACTGTCTCCTGGTGGCTTGGCCCAAATGAAGTAGTCGACGTTGCTGATCCCCGTTTCACTGGTAGGCAGGGCGCCGATGCCTGCATTCTTGACGTTGCACCACTCGTTCGATTCCGGTCCACCGTGATAGTTGCGGGACGTGTCGAAGATGCAGTGCAGGTCGGTAGAGCCAACAGCACTCTGGAAATTGCTGCAGAGTGTCGACAAGGTGCTGGTGGACTGATAGTTGGAGGTGTTAAGCGTAATTCCCTTCACCTTGGACCCAGCAGACACGAGCTGCTTGACGATGTCTGCCACAGCAGTGGACGTGGCCGGGTACTGGAGGGTCCAGTAGCCCACGTCTAGGTAGATGTCGGTGTTTTCGTTCTGGGACAATAGACCGATAGCAGTCTGCAGGTTGGCCAGATAACCGGCACTCTGGCCGCATCCGGTGGTGTCGGCAAGCAGTCCGATGGCATCAGGCTCGAGGATGTATAGCACCTTCCTGTTACCGATGGCCGACGTGAGCGTGTTGAGGAACGTCACGTAGTCGGAGGCGGACTGCACAGTGCTGCCCACCGCCGACTCCTTCGCCGCGCAGTCTTTGTTGGGCAAGCCGTAGACCACGACACTGATCCGCGAGTCTTCGGAGCAGGACGCCACGAGGTCGGCGGCAGTCTGAGCATAGTCTCCGTTCTCCGAGCGATCCGAATACCAAGTCGCGATGCCATATTTCTCCAGTGCCTCAATGGCGAAGGCTGACGCCGGGTACGCGGTCTTGGCTTTCGAGTAGGTCACCGGTGGCAAGGAGCACAAGGTATCACCTTGGACAAGTCCAGTACCAGTCAACGCCAACACAAACGAGGCCGCTACAGCGGAACGAAACGAGCGCAGCATGATCTAAGCGATATCTGACTAGCGCTAACGCTACGCAGAATTTGCAACACCGGTAGGCTGGCTGTTCGAACCGCACGAGCAGCAAATTGGCGAGTGTTGCAGAGCATCTGGTGCGTCTGGAAAGCAGCGAGAAAAACGCTTCCACCATCGTGCAATCCGATCCTGGCCAATCCTCGAAGAATCGACGCCCAGATGGAAGTCGCTGTGTCTGCGGCTGGCTTGAGCAGCGTGTGGCTTTCACAATATCGAACCGTACAACCAGACGTGAACACGCGCTTCCAATGCGGAGGCGTCGGTGCAATGGCCTCAAGCATTCGGCATTCGGCCCATGGAAATGGCCTACATGTACCTCGAACATTTCGACGCTCACCAATGGTGGTCCGACCTCGCATGATGCAGACGAGCGCAGTTCAGACGGTTGTCGAGAACGTTGGTCTCACTTTGCTCTATGGGTAGCCCCCCAGCCCGAAGTTGGTGCCGTAGCCATAAAGCCAGTCAGTCAGTCAGTCAGTCTCTGATGCGGTGCAGTTGAACAGATTCGAAATGAAAGAGCGAAAACTACATGCATTGGGATGCTGCCTACCTCGCTGTCCTCCTCCAATGCGTCGTTTGTACAAAACTCGTAGCTCGAATTGGAGAGAGGAACTATGTGAGAGGGGAGCTAACCTTATCCACTTGGGTTAGCATAGACGAACAAACCTCATACACAACAAGTGACCTACGTCACGTCCCCAAAAGGCATAACCGGCGCCTTACTTAGAGGATGGTGCTGCCGCCGGCAGGCGTGCGCTTGATCTCAATATGGATGTTCTCGTGGTCACCGGGGGTGGCCAGAGCGGCGTCGGCGCCGCGGGATTTCTTGACTTGCGCCACAGCAACACCGACCGCAGCCACAGCGGCCACCGTGCCCATAAGGATGAAGGCGAGGGAGCCAGACGAGCCGCCGCTAGTGTTGTCGCCTGACTTGGTCGTGGCCTGCTGAGCGGTCTGGTCAATGTTGTCGCTGTCCGAGTCCGTCGTCGAGTCCTCCGTAGTCGAAGCGGAGTTGGCCTCAGACGCCGAGCTCTCCACGTATGTCGAGGTGGTGGCGACCGGGGTCACCACGGGGGCCTCCGTCGACGTCGGCGTCGTGACAGCAGGGGTCACGGCTGGGGTCGTCGTCGTAGCGGCAGGCGTGGCGTTGGGAGCCTCCGTCTCCTCGGTGGGGAAGTTCGGGTTGCAGTCGGACGCGTGCGAGTCCTCCTCCGCCGTAGGAGTCGTAGCAACCGGGGTCACAGCAGGGGACTTGGTGCCCGTGGTCGGGATTGAAGGCGTCGTAGCGACCGGGGTGGTCGAAGGGGTCGTAACCTCCGGAGCTGGAGTAGTAGCGGCCGGCGTCGCCTCCGGAGCGGGAGTAGTAGCGGCCGGCGTCGCCTCCGGGGCGGGAGTGGTGGCAGCCGGCGTCGCCTCCGGGGCGGGAGTGGTGGCGGCAGGGGTCGCCTCCGGGGCGGGGGTGGTGGCGGCCGGAGTCACCTCCGGAGCAGGTGTGGTGGCGGCCGGAGTCGCCTCCGGGGCGGGAGTGGTGGCGGCAGGGGTCGCCTCCGGGGCGGGAGTGGTGGCAGCCGGCGTCGCCTCCGGAGCAGGTGTGGTGGCGGCCGGAGTCGCCTCCGGGGCGGGGGTGGTGGCGGCCGGAGTCGCCTCCGGGGCGGGGGTGGTGGCAGCCGGAGTCACGGCCGGAGCGGTCGTGGCAGGGATCTGCGGGGTAGTCACGGGCGTCTGCGTGGTGACCACAGGCGCCTTGGTCGTCGTGGTGTACGAGTCGTCCTGGTTTCCGCCGGTGGTCGGCGTGAACGATCCACCCTGCTGCAGGGCCAGCGCTTCGTTAGTGAGTACGGCCACCAGCACGGCCGTGCAGACAGCGAACTTGCGGAACATCTTTGCTGTCGGGGTCTTTTTCGAGTCTGCCGCCCCAGAGCGGCGATCGATCTGCCCGAGTGCTCTGCAGTTGGTGTCAATTGCGTGGTCTGCAAAGGCGGGTTCGGTAAAAGTGCAGTCTTTATCTACGAGATGGACCTTCTTCGACTCGCTTCGACTCAACGCCACGACGGTCGCCGTTCGTTACGCACATGTGGAGGAGATCCAGCTCCACACACACATCCCGAGCTCTGCAAGCTGCGGCATTCGACACCCGCGTGTGTCTTTATTCCTTGAGCCCTTCAGGCGCAAGTGTGTGCTAATGGTGTTCGTAGAGACTTGCCGCGGTCTGCAGACTCCGCATAGGCTGGATGGATTTCAGCAGCAGCACGCCGAGGTATCCGATGCATGCACATGTAAAGCTCACGAAAGCACACGTAACGTGAGTGCAAAACGAATAAAATGATGCTTGACTGGCGCGGTTCGCCAATGATTTCGTCGTGAACTCGTTGGGGCGAAAATGGATTCGGCCGAGGTTCGATGGGACGACGACAGTTTTGGCTGCGATATGCCAACGTTGCGGTGGGGCCAGAGCTAGAAAACGTCCGAGCGCCATGCTACATGTACAAGTTTGTACCGGGATACGCTGTCCGAAGCGGGGTTTTATCACCGGCGCGGGGAGCGTACGACAGCGCAGAGAGCTCAAAGCGCTGGAAGTTCAAGCCTCGGTAAGTGGGCTACTGTAGCAGTAACGAAGTCTGCTGCACCACCACGAGCTCGACCACCCACCACAGTTTTCGTAACGCCAAGGTTGGCGCGCACGGCAGCAACACATGCTGAATTTCAGTTCCTACGCATGCAAGCGTCTCATGCGTCAATTGGAGCTGTGCATGAAGGCACGTGCGGCCCGTCGCGCGTGTAAGTGAAGAGTCTGTAGACAAGTGCAGGCTGCGTCTCCGCCACCTCACTACAAGTCATGCCAACGGCGTTGTGTAGTGTGTACAAGAAACATCAAAACTACAGTAGAGCCACGCCGTAGCACAACAACTTTTGTTCAAGTAGAAGATATCTCCTCAATACCTATCCGGCCGTCAAACAAGCAAGCAGACGTGCCAGGCGTTATCTGTCAATACTCAGAGCACAGGTGACAGGTTAATGTGTGTATTAGATAAGATATTGTCCGCAATCCGAGCTTGAAGTTGGGCTAGCCGCTGGGCAGCAGCTCTCTTCGTAGCTTGATTGTCATTCGCAGTCGGCTGAGCGCTCACCATCGCCACGCGATCAACGAGAGCGAAGTCACTGTAGCGACAATCCAAGTAGCAAGCGACGCTGGCCTCTGCGCAACGCTGTCAGACGTCTCAGCATTCGGATCGTAGATGGTGGCCATTTGCTGTGTGTTCACGAAGTAGCCCTGGTTCCAGAGCTTGATGAAGTGGTCATTGAAGAAGTCGCCAGCTGAGGGCCCGCGCATGGCGTCCGCCGACTGGTCCACGCACGTTCCGTCGCTGTCTCCTGGAGGCTTCACGTAGACCCAGTAGTCGATGCTGTCCAAAGCAGTGACATTCGTGGGCGGCGCACCGATCCCTGCTTTCCGCACGTTGCACCACTCGGTACTCGACGCATTGGCGAACTCCTGAAAGTTGCGAGACGTGTCGATGATACAATGAATGTCTGTCGATCCCACTGCCGTCTGGAAGTTCGAGCAGAGCTCAGCGATTTGAGTAGTTGACCGGTAGTTTGAGGTGTTGAGTGCAATGCCTTTCACGCGGCCAGACTGTGCGAGCTCCTTGACAATCTGTGCCACAATATCTGCTGTGTCAGATCTCTCCAATGTCCAGAAACCAACGTCGAGGTAAATTTCAGCGTTGGGGTTTTCCGACAAAAGCGAGATCGCAGCGGTTAGATTGCGCTGGTACCCGTTCTCCACCGCACATCCCTTGTTAGCGAGCAGACCCACGGCATCCGGTTCCAATACGTAGAGGACCTTGCGGTCTCCAACGAGCGTCGTCAGGTTGGTGATGAACTCTTCGTAGTCGACGCCCGTCTTCACCGTGCTATTGCCGCTTGAATACCCGGCGTCGCAGTCCTTGTTCGGCAGTCCGTAGACCACCACGCTCAGCCTCGAAGACTCCGGACACGAGGTGACGAGGTCCACCGCAGTCTGCGTCGCGTTGCCGTTTACGTCACGGTCCGAGTACCAAGTGGCGATGCCCAAGCTCTCGAGTTGGTCCAGCGCGAAGGCCGAGTCAGGGTATGCCACCTTTGCGTCCGCGTATGTGACGGGAGGCAGCGAGCACAGCGTGTCGGCCCCGCGAGTTGTGCCGCTTACCCAACCGAGCAAGGCCAGGAACAGCAGCAGCATGGGCATTGCTACGTGGAGGAGGAAGCTTTGGATGGAGGTCGACGCTTGGACTTGGGGACTGGACTTCTTCAGGCCTGTCCAATTGAGACGGGGCAAAAGCATCGCTGGCCGACGTCGGTCGTGTGTGGCAAAAATTCGACACGTACGCTCTATGAATTCTGACGAGTGTATCCATTTTCGTGTCAACTTGTCAAGCCCGAAAGATGCTCAATCCTGAAGGAAGGTTCTGAACGTGTCGAGATGGAGCAAGCATACAGCAAAAAACCCTAGTAAAGTACAGGTATGTACTGCAAACCACCTTGATGCTCTCGGTAGAGATCACCTCCAGCGACGGTAGCGCCACGCAAGACTTTACGAGCCGCACTGTACGTTGTCAACGCGTGACGCGTGTACATCATACGTGTACGTACCGATGATGATCCGGTGATGATGATCTAACGTTGCATGTACTTCTAAGCTTACGGCGAAGGGCGTCGAAGGTAATAATGTCATTTTCAGGGTAGCGAGGTGATAGAAATGGCCATGCGTAGAAGGTAAGCGTACTCTAAACGATCCAGCAAACAGCATCAGACATTGCGAAGCCGTGTGTGCGACGAAGCTGCAGTACATCGGTGTATTGATGATAAAGTCAAAGCCTGCCAACGTCCACAAACGCACTGCGTTTGATTTTTCCGCGTGGATGCCTTCCCCTTATCCCATAACAATTCATGGGCCCAGGAAACCCTAAAGCTCGGACGTTCCTGCCGGCTTTGGACGCTCTTCCTGTCAGCCAAATGATCTAGAACAAGCTGCTCCACCAGCCATCAACCATTAGAATCACCACAACAAACTGCATCTACTTTTGTTGGTAAGACAGATCATCTCGTCTGGACAAACAGACGTGGTACATCGTTGACGACAGCTGAAGTGTGATGCCTTATCCCAACCACTCCGATCAAGCCCCAGTCATCGGTCCCTGTGAACTCCTCTTTTGCATACATTTTCTTTGTCATGTAATGTGCTACTAATTAGTTGGAAGGTGAAGAACTGGAGGTGAAGCAGGATTTAGTAAAACGCAAACAGTAGCTTGTGACTTCACACGTCAAACAGTGTTGGCGGTCGGCAATGTGCTGATGGATTGACGCTGTCGTATTGAACAATATAGGATGCCTCTATCTGGAATAACAGCGTTTTTTTTTAAGGAAATGGGGAAGGCTCCTCCCTCTTTGCCTTTGGTAAACTTTCAGCCGTCGTTTAACTGATCGACGTGATGGACGTAGAGCTATGCATGTGTGTGCTCTATTAATACGCACTTGGTTGTGGTCCAGACCCCCCCCTCCCCCCCACTTTCCGATCTTAGATAACAATAAGTAGTGCCACGTATCCATGGTGGCGTGAAGTGATTGCGGGCAACGGGTTGGAGGCTTCATATTGAAGTGACAACAACCAATTTTATTTTTTGCATGTACAATACACAAAGTTGTGTGGACCACCAATTAAAGTGAACTACATTATCTCATCGACACGTTATCTTCAAGTTGCACTGGCGGTATAGTAAAAAAATTGCGCGATCATTGATGGAGCCTATGTATCGATCAGATCGCTCTGGTCGACGCAAAGGTCTCCAGTGGTAGCCTGACCCTGTGCTCGCTCCGGATCGCTTCGTGATGGAAGCAGAGCGGGAATCCTGGCGAGCGTGCGACGGTTTGCCTCAGCCGCCCGAGCGAAGTCCGCCACCAATGCCGTTGACAGCCCTTTCTCCAGGACGATGACGCTATGGACCATCACCTATGGTGAACTAGCAGCGCGCTACGTGCCGCGATCGACGCCCGAGGAGTGGTACGCGGCAAACGGAGCAATGAAAGTCAGAAACAAGCCGAGCAGGCATTCCCGCGCCCTTTCGGCAAGTAACGGGCGCGATCTGTAGCCATGTCCGCTTCAGCATTGCGCTCGACTACTAAGGCCCATAACGGATCGCAGCAATAACGCCTGCAATCTTTCATCGGTGCGGCAAGCGCCACCAAAATTTGCCTAGGATGGTCGGAAACGGTGGGGTGTGCGGCCATGATATGCCAGTGATCTTGAGTCAAGATTCTTAGGAACCCTAAGCTAATATAAGAGCTCTCTTATCGAATGTTCCGCTGTCTTCCTTATCCGTCACTTGCATGCACCGCCAGACGCTCTTTGAGAACGCTCTGACGCGCTTAGCGTCGTGCAAAATGCGAGGACAATCCGTACAGACTTCGCCAGCTGGGCGCCACTTGACACCGGCGCTCGCTTCAACGGTGCCGAGCAGCACCAAGCAGCGGTGCAGGTGTGTCTGTGCGGCCACCAGCCCATGGATAGTCGTCGCTCGAAAGCAGTCAACTTTCCCCGCGGAACTATAGAGCCAAATCGAACCTGCGGCGAAGGCGTCGCCCAGTCATCCGCGTTGACACGCGACCCAACGTCTGTCATCGGCTCAGCCAGCTCGCTGCCGGTGGCCACAAGAAGCTGCCGTCTGCTTAGCCGCGTGGGTTTCACCCCGAGGTGGATCTCGCGCGAGAGAGCAGCCGGCCGGCGCTTGCAGTTCCGCCCTGAACCGTGATGAGAGCCGTCATCTGCTTTTTCACGCAAAGCCCAGCGAGAATATGCAAATTTTGCATTCCGACCAAAACGAAAACCGCCCGAGCAACAGCCGTTGCAAAGCTTTTTCACGTTTTCCTGTCATTTTGGCACAATATTTTTCCAGCAGCTTGGGCTTTGCATACCTCCTACCTGCTCTCTGCGGCTGCTCATTATCCAACTCGCCGCGCCGCACGCATAAGCATCGCCTCGTCACTTGGACCTCGATGCCCGGTCAGTTCGTTGACGTCGTGGCCGTCGCGTCCCCGACGACAGTCGCCCCCAGCCTGAAAGAACTGGACGAGCCGCTGGCCCTGCCCGTGCGGGAGGGCCGCTCGCAGTCGCTCTCGACGCTGCCGCGCCGCGCCTCCACGGCTAGCGTGCTCACGGTGCAGAACAACCAGTGCGACACCTTCACAGAAGAAGAGGAGATCGAGTTCCAGCGTCAGCATCGCGTGCGACACGCCCGCCGCGCACTCAGCTCCGGCACCGGCAGTTCGCTGAGTCTGCTGCAGGAGGAACTCGGGTACCCGCGACGCGCCCGAGTGGCGGTGGATGGCCACAGGCATCGACGCGGTTCCTTATTGGAGACAGCCCTGGAGAATACCAAGGCTAAAAGGGTACACAGCAGCAGTCAAGGCAACGGCCATGAAGTACACAGCAGCTGCAGTAGCAATTCAGGTAGTGTGGCAAGCGCCAGCGACCTGCAGAGAACACAGTCGGTGCCCGAGCCGGAAGCGGAGAACCAGATTCAACAAATTTACTGTCATGGACGCAGCTGGACATTCAACTCGGTCACGTGTTCGCCACGTAGCGATGCAGCAGGTGTCACTTGGGAGGATGGATGTGCGCGGAATGAGGCAGAGGAGGAAGAAAACTTTATGAACTACCGCAGTGCTTCTGTCACGGGCTACAGCCGCGACACCGACGGGGTCGTTTACTATGAGGTGATCGTGCGCAGCATCGCGCACGGCCCGTTGTCGGCCTACAAGGTGCGACGTCGCTACTCCGAGTTCCGGGACTTGCACGCGGCGCTGAGCAAGGTCATGCCAGTGTCCCGCAGGAAACTCTCATCCATCACGGCCATGGCCAGTATCAGTGACGAAAGCAGCAACAACAATGAGGAGGAGGACGCCTCGATGGGCCTCCGTTTCTCCATCACAGACTGCGGCGAAGACAGCGAGCCGACATTACCCCCGCTACCCGATAAGGGCGGTGTGTGGAGCTACCTACAGTTCGACAGCATTCCGCTACTTGAGCGACGCGCCAAGTATTTCCATGCCATGCTGACTGCTGCTCAACGTCATCCGGCGGCTCGTGCCAGTCGACTGCTCAACGACTTCGTAGGCACACCGCCAGACCTCGTGTCCCTGCACTCAAGCGTCGAGAACAGCTACGTGAGCTTGAACCGCTTTGCGGCGCCCAAGCTGAGCTTCGACATTGAGATCCAAGAGAGAAAAGAGAAGGCCAAGAGCATCCGTCGACGCCGCAGCTCCCTCAAACGCCAAAGCTTTACCGGATCGCTCGACGCCAACTTTAGCAGCCCACGCCCGTCGCAGTAGGCACCCAACCACCAAGCACACTGCCCCGCCAAAGGCGAGACATCCCTCTATCCACTCCACACCACACAGCACCTCGGAACCGTTTTGGATTTTTTTTCATCATTGTTGTCACCTCGTCGTCGTTCGTTTCGTGGTGCTTGCTCGTATTTCTTATTCGTGTTTAGTGTAAATTGTCAAGAAAAAAAATATAACGAGAGTGCCGTGGATGCGTCTGTCTGCATTGCTTCCCTCCGCGACATGGGAGCGTTACGACACTAGCATAGCGCTTCGCTTTCCATCGGTAACGCCACTACATCGGAACTACAACAACGAGCAAGTGTTTGCTTCTTCGTCTACAGTAACGGCCCATGACAGGATCCTCGGAATCGGTTCGGCTCTGAATTCGGTGATCTATTAAGGCAAGAAGCGAAGGGATGCATATCGAGCCACTGCTTGCTCGCCTTACTCCGGCTTGCCACGCACGCACCACACCCCACCTCTCAAACGGCTGTCTACAGGTATATCCACCAAGGCGAAGAGTTGAACTAAACCAGAGCTTAAGCTAGACACTCACTTTACGGTGGCACCATCTTTTGGATGTAGTTGGCGATCTCCGGCTCGAGGTACTCGGACAGCTCGTCCCTGGTCACCCAGAGATAGTCGCTAGCCTTGTCCTGGTTCAGTGCCACATCTCCGTCCAGATGCTGCGACTTGTAGAAGAAAACCTTGGTGCCATCGTACTCATTGTCGTTCTCGTGCAGGTACTTGACGTAGCCCATGGGGGCGAAGCCCACAGGTATCGACTCCACTTCCTCACCCACCGTTTCGCTAACGTGTCGGAGCGCAGCTTCGCGCATCTTCTCCGCATCCTGCTTCTCGCCCACAGGGAAGAACCACGGGTACTTGGCGTCCTCCTGGTCACTCTTGACCAGCAGAAACACGCGGCCCTTGAGCGCGCGATTGAGCGACTTGCGGTTGTTGTTGGCATCGTCCTCCGTCTCACGAGGGGCCAAGTGGAAGCCGGCGCCCACAATCTCCTCCGGGTCCTCCTCCGCGTTGGGCCACGGCGCCTCCTCGGGCGTGATGTGCCTGCTGCCGGGCTCCATGAACCAGAAATCGTCCTCTATTCTCTGGTCCTCGCGCAGAGCCTTCTCGTGCTGCATGACCTCGAAGTCCATCTCCCAGTCCTTCAGGTCGGGCTGCACGACCGGCAGGCGCTCCAGGACACCGGCACTCAGCACGCGCCACTTCTTGCCATCGTCCACGGGCGGCGACACGAGGAAATTCTGGCGCTGGGCCCTCTGGCGCGGCTGCTGACGCGGCGGCGGCGGGTTGCGTTTGCGTTCCTCGATCTTGGCCTTCTGGCGCCACGTCAAGCGCTTCTTTTGGCCAGAAGAGAATGCGCGCAGCTGCTGAGACGGCTGAGCGCCGGACACAGCACGCGTCAGGCCGCCACGGAGCGCGAACATGGGCGGGGAATGCGAAGGTTAGAGCTGCTCGGCGTGTGTGTGGCTCAGGCAAACGCTGGCGCAATTGTGGACTGGTATCTACCGGTTTATTTATGTTCACCACATGAATAACCTGAAATCTGCGACGTGTGAGGAGGCACATGGCTACATAATACAACAACCTGGTTACCAGTGATGCAGCCATCTCAGACGCATCCAACAGCCAAAGAAAGCTAGATTTCTGTGTTAAAGAGAGGGTGGTTGTATCTGCCAGGAACCTTGGCGCCAGCTTCTGACGTCTTAGATCCGCTAGCGACGATGTTGCGTCGGGCGTCGGAGCCTGCGGATCGAGCTATCGCAGGTGCGCTGCGGCGATTCTGTATAGCTTTCGTCCAGGAGTCGATCTCCACGCGATCCTGCTCGTTAAATAGCAGACGATGGCGCGTTCCTAGCGCCAGCACACCTTCGACTATCGTAGTAGCCCATGCGACACCCAGTTTCCTGTAGAGTGTGCGCAGTAGCGGTATCAACTCGATATGCAGCCGCCGTGCTCGCTCCTCCTCGTTCTGACCTTCTTTGCTGCTCGCCATTTCTTCGAACCGAAGCTTCACCACCTTCGCTGCCTTGTTAAACTGGTACGTTTCATCCGTAAACAGCTGTGCGTGCGTGATGGCCAAGAACTTCCACGTATCCAGCTTCCGCTCTCGCTCACTCCGCTCATCGCCATCAACACTCAAAAGCACCTCGCGCTTTGCATCCAGAGTTTCAACGAGTGTTTGGAACTCTTTTTTGCCACTCAAATTCTCTCTTTTTTCGTTGATCACCTTGGTTAAAGTCTTCATAAAGAGCTCACTCGACTCCGACGTCAACTGATCCGACATCAACTGGCAAAACAACGCGCTGGCCTTGGCAAATTTCTTGCTCACCAGCTACAAATGTCAATTGCAATGACCATAGCAACGAGTCAGCAGAGCTGCCATACAAGAGCAAAGTATTTGTTAATACACACGTACCATGTACCCCTCGAGCTTCGCCACCGTGGCTGGCAAGTCTAGCGGCTTCGTCTCCACACGCTGCCGTTTCACAACAGCATCGATCGTCGTAGAATCGACCACCTCCTTATTGCTTGCCACACCCTCTTCTTCTCGTTCGCGCTTGGTCTTCTTGGGCAACTCCAAGCCGCCATACAAGTCGCCGCCGTCCATCGTCGTCTATTGTTGTCTATTGTTCACTTGCCTTCAGTAAGACTTGTATGCATCATACAGTGATGTGTGTCAATAATGACATTAATGCCATTTATAACCTTGCACATATTATACAAATGGTGTTTCATGGATTACAAATATGTTGTATCTATGAATGTAACCATAATAATCTGTTTGTTTATGTATCTATCAGGTGTTCCGTATTGTCATATAATACTGTACCAATTGTGTATCATTCCCTTTCGTAGTTCTTCAGTTTTGCATACGCGTAAGTCGCTCACAACTTCGACAGTGCCCACCTCCTGTATAGCTCACCAGTTCATGAAGCCCATCGACGCAACCACCCACGAATACGCCCGCATCAACGTGGGTGTATCGGCTCCCGGCCGCATGCAAATCCACCCGTTGGCCCTCGCTCTAGGCGTCGTCGGCTTGTTCTGTCTGCTCTTCCTCGTGTCCGCGTCCTCCTACCAGAAGCAGCAGCTGCAGGTCATGGCCCGTAAAATGCTGCGCAAGAAGCGAAAATCGATCACTGAGGAGGACACAGTCGGCGCCGGCGGAGTGCACCCGGTCTCGGACCTCCCGGGCTTCACGCGCCAAGCGGCCGAGTCGGGCAACGCGCGCGTCGTCAAGCGTTGGGTCCACTCCACGGACAGGAACGTGGACGCCCGCAGTGCAGAGAACCTCACGGCACTGCACTACTCCGTGCGCGGCGGCCACAACGAGTGCACAAGGCTGCTGTTGACGGCCAATGCTGACCCGAACGCCATCGATGAGCGCAGTATCACGCCGCTGCATTTGGCGGCGCTCGGCGGCCACGCGCTCTGCGTGAAGCTGCTGCTAGACCACCACGCCGACCCGTTCCGAGAAGATGTGGACCACCACACCGCGCTGTATATTGCAGAACAGAGCGGCAACATCGGATGCGCCCGGTTGCTGCAGCGAGCGATGGCCAAGGCGGCGGTGCAAGACGACGCGTCCGTCACGTTGCGTGCTGGTGCCAACACTGCGCGTGTCGACAATGCCGTGTAAGCCGCGGTTTAATTGCTCGTAATGTTGAGCACACAATCTTCTTCAGCAAATAAACGTCTCAAAATCATCTAACCTCCTTACACTCCTGAGGTTTTCTATAGTTTGGAGTCGCGGCGAGCCTCGAACATGGTAGCGAGAGCGTTCACGAGCAGGTTTACTTCGTGGCGCGTGTTATCCGCGTGAACAACGATGCGGAAGCGCTCTGCACCCTTCGGCACCGTTGGAGAGCGGATGGGGATCACGCGGATGCCCATGGCGTTCATCTGCTGGGAGGCCATCAGCACACGATGGTTGCCTTCGAACACGACACCTTGAATAGGAGAGTCGCTGGCCAGCAGTGCATCGCGCGGGATGCTCGGAGTGCTGTTCACCTTCTCCTTGAAGTATTTCACCAACTCGATCACATCGCTGCGCAGTGCGTCGGCGGCGGAGCTGGCGATGAACTCATGCACACAGGAGACTGACACGAGCTGGTCAAACGGAAACGCTGTGGTGTAAATGAAGGACCGCGCGTAGTTGACCAGGTAATCGATCAGCACTTGAGAGCCGCACACCACGGCACCGTGGCAGCCCATGGCCTTGCCAAAAGTGTGGACGCGACACGCGACAGTATTCTTGTACTTCTTCTCCAAGCCCAGCTCACGTACAACACCAGAACCTTGAGGACCGTAGACTCCCGTGCTGTGCGCCTCGTCAACAATTAGGAACGCACCCATCCGTTCACAGAGTGCTGTCAAAGCATCCAAAGGAGCGAAATCACCGTCCATCGAGTACAGTGACTCCACTACCACGTAGACACAAGCCTTGCGTGCATCGTTCCCAATAGGCGCAAACGTATACTTTTGAACTTTGTGCTCGAGGTCCTCGAGGTCGTTGTGTTGGAATGCAAATGATCGGCCTTTGGCATACGCGCGACTCAGGCGAATTCCTTCGTGGCACGAGTTGTGCACCAGCTCATCGTACAAGATCATGTCTTCCGCCTGCGGCACACAAGACATGACGCCGACATTGGCAGCGTAGCCAGAGTTGAACAGCAATGCCGCGTCACTGCAGTCATGCATCAAGGAGTGAGCCATCAGAGCTCTGCACACTGCAGCAGAGTCTTCTCCACAGCGAGTTACCTGTTGTAGAACGTGGCCAAGTCCCTCTCCACCTGCATGAACAGCTGCGAGTTGCCTGAAATGAGTCGCGAGCCTGTGGCCCCCAGCATGTGAGTGTGCTGACTCTGCAGCTCTGTCTGACGCGTCTTCACGAGATCCTTCAGCGGCTGCGAGCGCGCGAAGCCCAGATAGTCGTTCGAGTAGAAGTCCACCGAGGCAGGGGCATTCTTGTCCGGCACCTGCAGTGTGCGAAGCGTACCAACGGCGCGGCGGCGGGCCAGCGCGTCGCTGAGCTTCTCGTCCATCCGCGTCATTGATGTTACAAGTTGGTACCGTTAGGCCGTATGTGGGCCACACGAGTCGGCGACGAAGTTCAACGTTAGGTTCAACTTGTCCTCGTGACTTCGCACGTTAACGCGTCCGCTGTTATCGTTGGCAAAGCGCGTTTGCGAACGGCACAACTTTCACGGGGCTTTGAAGTGTTTTTAGCTGTAGTCGCTACTGAAATGCTTCAGGTCAAATTGAGCTGGATGTGCAGTGCGCATTGTACGAGCGCACTCCCAAGTGGGAAATGGAGATTTCATTGTGCTTGGATGTTGTCCAGCAATGTCCAACAAGGGCAGACTGGGCGTGAGCGTGTCACGTGAAGTTGAGCCCCCCTCTCACTCTGATGGAGCGGCATTCTTTCCGCGCAACTAGTCGGCGCTGAAGTTTGCTTGCTGCAAGGCGTGTTGCACACTCGAGTCATAGGATATGAAACGCTCGTTGAAGCGTGAATTCAGCGCCACACTCTGCGGTTGAAGCGATTATCGAGTGACCGACCCACTGTTGCTTGCTTGTTCATGTCGTCGTTATCGACGCTGGGGGGGTTTCCGTGGAAGCGACTGAACCAATAGAGCAAGCGAGTGTCGCCGGTCCTGACGAGGGCGTCGCTGAATCCCCTCCACACGTCCGGTTTCCTAGTCCTCCTGGAGTGAATCACTCCGTTGCATCCCTCCGCTGGACGTAACCTTGAACGCACCGAAAAAGAAGTGCTCGTTGAAGATGTGAATATGGAGGGCGCGAAATGGACCATTCACTGACA